>JAGDQP010000699.1:19924-47756 GCA_022664845.1 Lepisma saccharinum
GGGAGAAAAATAAAAATAAAAATGGAACAGCAACTAGGCTGTTACATGACAAAACCGTTTTTGAAAAAAATGTTCAATTTTTTTTTATTTATTTGCCACGATTGCGTTGTAAATTATTTATACGAAAGCTAAAACTGAATGACTAAACAATTTGTGCAGGTTTCATGGCTGTTTAGACCTCTACGTATCGACCTTTAATTGTTTATGTGTATCGTACAAAAAAAGAATCTGTGTTCTCGTCTTTCCAGACTTCGTTAACTACTCCTGGACTGTATCCCGTAGCTGTATATGATAACATTCGTCTATTCCATATACTACCGTAACTGATTTTGGCGTCGAAACGTAGTATTGTACGGCAGGTTACCTGAAAGAGGCGTTCATAAAGTACACCTATTGTGATCACATTCAATTTATGGACATTTTCTGCTTGTATCGCGTTTGTCCTCATAGACTCTTACCAAGAACAACTGTCAACACATTAAAAAAGTCGCTGAAATGAAGTCTTTCTGATGTCTTATATTTACTATTGAAAAGGGAGATGTTGCGTACGGAGAGTAGCAAACACTTTCTGAGCGGCCATGGATCAGTGGTAGAGGGTTAGATTAACATTTGGGAGATCGTGGGGTCAATCCCAGCGTCCGACCACCCTAACTGAGGTTCTTCCAGGGTTTTTCCGCAGTAACACCAGGCAAATATTTGGATGGTACCTTCAACTTAGGCCCTGACTGACATTTTCCCGTATCTTCTCCCCTCCCTCCCCTTGCCCTGTCTGATGTTTAGATGCCTCAAGGGCATAAAGTGGAAAATTAACGTTACGTGTGAAAGGTCCGTGATTCGGATTCTTGTATTGAAATAACGTTTCATTTTCCCTCATTTTTCTTTATGAGGGTGTGTATGTATTAGGGAAGGAAAGTGGCCGTTGCGAAGACCGAGATGTTATTGGGATGACCATTTTAGAAGAGATCTTCAAGAGTTAGGAGTTGAAATGAAAACTGACTTGGTGTTGCCCAGGATAAAACCCAATGGAGAACTTTTGTTATTGCCGCTGTGAATTTGCGAGTTCCGTAAGTCAAAGTGTTAGTTCGTTAGAGAGCGTATTAAAGAATGTGTGATTCTGATGTGTTACTATTTATTGCGTTGCTTGTGTTTTTTTGCGTCATTTTGTATTTGCATTCTCATTGCTATTTTTTGGTTTCATTTGAACACACATTTTGTATACGCAACGTTGTATCTAAATCGCATGTATGTTTGTACCTTCAATTCATTCTTATTTTCGTAACGTTTGTATTATTTATGTAAGCAAACAAAATGTATTATGTAATATCCAAATTTAAAACAAAAAAAAAAAAAAACAATTAAACAACTTCAAAGACATAATTTTCTTAGACAAATGACGTCGGGAAATAAGTTAAATTAAAGTTGCACGATTTGAGGACACCACGAACCATTGAGAACTAAAGGAAGAAATGTAATAACGAATGAGAATGTGCAAAACAAAACAAGCTAGAGAACACACAAAAATATGAACAAATCAGCATCGTATTATGAAAAATAGCATATGAACTAAAGAAAAACGTTTTTAAAAAGTTGCTTGTAAAGATCGGGACTTGAACCATGAACCTTTCGTACGCAACGTTAATATTTTACCGATTAAGCCACAGCGTGCGAAAAGAGGTCACAGTAACGTTCCTACTACCAGTGGTCGAATTGAGGCGGTATGCAAGGGGATGGCATACCGGTTCTGGTTTTTGAGAGCTAAACGCATACCGTTACTGAAACACATGCTATATGTTCTTCACCAATTATATCAATTTCTGATTTGTGTTCTTATATCAATTTCTGATTTGTGTAGGCAAATATTAGGAAAACATACCGTCTCTGTTTCTTTCCCACTTCGACCACTGCTTACTACTCTCTGTACGTAAGACTACCTCCACAGAAAATGACGAATTATTCCTTTATTATGGCTCGGTAGGACTTAATGAAAATTATTTAGTGCTTTTGGTAGTTACTTTAACGATGTTCAAAGTTTGTTTTCTACAAGAATATATGACATGTAAAGGTTTGCGTGTGAGGCAAATGTCATGTGTTTATAATGCTCAATGTAATTGACAATGAGATACATTTTAAAGATAGTTATGCCCTAGCCATCAAAATCCCCTGAAGCAAGCCATAAACCTTTTAAAATCTCGCGCCATGGTGATAAAAATCAATGTTTCCATATTTGCTACTTCAATAATGTCGATTTGTATACGGGTATCACCCACCCGGTTGCGAAGCTGGATATCAATACGAGGATAAAAAGAGAATCTGATTTCTGAGAAGTGAATCGGATTAACTAGTGTGATTTTGGAATCAGAAGAGTTCAGAATGAAGGCATAGAAAGAAATAGGGAAATGGTGTTATTGCTCTTCAAGTGCGTACTGTAAGACTGTACATGAACCGATAATTAAAGTAACATAAATTATTCCAGTCATGTCACTGCCTGCAGAAATGTGCCTTAACGGTAATTTTTTGTTTGTAAATACCAGGGTAGAGATGAATCCTATATTTTCTATGTTTTTCGTTCAAGGTAATTACGGATATTTCACTCCGGTCTCTCTCTTTTCCTAACCTATATTATATATATATATATATATATAATAAATCACAGCCATATTCAATCCACTAGTGGATGAGGCCTCTCCCCCAAGGGAGGAGTTGGTCTACTGCTCCCACGCTGACCAGACGGGTTGGGAGAGGAGAGCCGAAGCTCTCACTGTGATCGCCACTGTCTTTTATTCACAGCAGCTCCCCAATTGTCCTCACGATGCTGGGTCAACACCGAAATATTTGAGCCCCCATCGGGAATCGAACCCGGGACCGCTCGCACAGAAGTCGAGCGCGTTACCGACTAGGCTACGCAGGAGCTCATATATATATATATATATATATATATATATATATATATATATATATATATATATATATATTATTCCCTGTCAATGTTCTCTATATATGCATTTATGTATGTAATTAGGTACATGTACGTAAGCAAATACTCAATTTGTTCCTAATAAATATGTGCACAAATGGAAAACATATTTATCCCTGAATCTGTCAAAGATATTTTACATGCACACAAGTATATATAAATACGTCTATGCACAAAAAAATAATAATTGCCAACTAAAGTAATTTTTGTTGGGTGAAATATTATTTTTATATTTGCTTATGTGCACCACAAACACGTTATATCTCTCTCCGCCTCCCACCTCCCGACGTGTTTTCAAATAATTACAAATAGTTAAAGTTGAACATTAATATGTTTTATTTTTTGTATATTGTATAATTTCTCAATTTCAATATATGTGTCACACAATTATTATAGTTCATGTTAATACTAATAATATTTAGTTGAAAGGAATGTATTTGGCATTTGTACATCGCATGAACCGAACTATATCGATTGTTTTACAAAATGGACATCTAAATTTCTTGATACCAAATATGAACAATTTTGTACATCACTTTTTGATTATTAGAAGAGATTATTTACAAAGTTTTGAAGCCATAACCTACCACAAATTATCAGTAGGATTCATAGCTTCTGAATTATTACTCCAGTATATCTGCTGAAGGACCAGATCTGACACACACTGCTGCACAACCCTACATCGTTAACAACTGGCAATATCATCCTGAAATATGAATGGTCCTAGTTTGTACACTGAAATCGGCCATACCTGTATTTGGAGCCTACTGTTTACGTATTTCACACTATTATATTATATATATTATTCCTACGTCAAACTTAATTTATCTCCTACCCTTTAAAAGCATTTCTCCCCACGCCATTACATTTTCTATGAACTTCCACAACACAATCCTCCTGTAACTCCGCTTGAACCTCCATGCACAGCTTCAAATCACCATCGTTACCAATCATAATAAAACCCACTCTACTAATTCTCAGTTGTCCAATGTTCGTAGATGTTAACGAACCTTTATCTGTACTGAATGTACTTTTTTTCTGATAGATACTTAAAGGACTCTGTTCAGAAAGGCCTCTTACAACGGTTTGGTACAAAATTTATGCCCAATTTTTGTTAAAATCTTGAAAGTAATCTGCCTTGAATTTAATTTCCTTCTGTGCTTCCCCACCGTTTTCATTGTCCTACACATTATGGCGCTGGTTTTGTTTCTTTTGACCAAATCAAAATCTTAAACTTGGCATCTCAGTTTCTGTTTATTGGTTTAATACATTCCTGACTGTTTTTTGATCAATACAAATCCATCTAGGAATTTCGCTATTGCATCCAGTGCTATAATCTTGCCCTGATTCTTGGAGTTGACCTGTATCCTCTCCACGATTTGGAGACAATATACACCATATTAAAATTTGGTAACACACTTGCTATTGTTGAAAAACAATAGAAAAAGGAACAACAATTGTCTAGAACTCATCAGAGAAGAAACAATGAAATCGTTCTAGAGGAGAGGTCCAAATGGTGGTCTCACGAGCGTTAACAGACTACAGATGTTTTGACTGATAATGAAGCACGCTGAAAGTGCTAATCTTGACTAATTTCTATTGTAAACATTTTGCGCTACAAAGTCATTGTTTAAATCAATTTATTAAGCAGAAATAAAAAGAGATTAAACTATCTTAAACATTGCCTTGAAGGCATAATAAATATAATTCATATCCATGTGCACGTGGTATGCAAGTCAATGTAGATTTATCTATACGAAAATATGACTATAACATAAATTCTACCTGTGAGGGTTTCACCCTCCAAATCCTCAAGCTCACCTCCCAACTAAAACAAAAATACGGTCAAAAATCAATGGAAACCATCCAAAACAACGTTCACCCTCCAAATTTTGACTTTTCACCACCCCAACTGAAAATCATGGCGGAATCCCTGAATGTAACGCAATTCTGATATTTAAATATTGTTTAACGTGGGTGGCGAACTGTCTGGATTTTTCTTTCTGCACAAGAAGTGTAAGGAGTTTATGACGTCTTTCTGCAAGTAATTTTAATTGACTCTACTGATGTAACATTTCAGAACTTGTTTCTAAACACTTCGTAGTCACATTTTGTTGACTATAGGCCTATGACGTCGTAAACTCAAACGTACTCATTTTTGGATCAAATATCTTCAATATAGGCCTATAATCAGAAAAGTTTTAGATTTACTGCTTTCTACATAGTTTAGTGGGTTTTAACCCCAAGCTGTTACTTGTTGATACACTCAGCGTTGAGTGAAATAAGTGAGGTGTGGGACTGTGTATATAAGTTACAGCCATTCTTCAGCAGTGAACATCCTTATTTGGATGAACAGTGTTCCGTTGGAAAAACTTTCGGCGAAACTTTTCAACGACACCTTAACCACATTTCTAGCCCTAGTAATTAATAAGTTATACACTGCTCCCATCTTCGAAACCGTCACTGCAATCTGTATTGTTTATGCACGTTTGACTCATCTCAACGAGGCCTTTCAAACGACACATCAATCACCTTTCTAGCCTTAGTAGTTTCAAAGTTGAAAATCCCCGGTACTTGGGTGCTGCTCTGCGATCTGAATTAATGATAATGTTTGAACAGGTTCTGCCAAGACCTTTCCAACGACACCTCAATCACTTTTCTGCTCTAGTAGTTACAAAGATATAAAATGCTACCGTATTTCTGGCATCGTCCCTGCAATGTGTATCATCTCTACGGTTTAGATTTATCTCAACGAGCTGGTGGCTGTAAGCCCACAACGCCCACCACCACCAATCCTACACTATGAACCTTGCCACCTCGAGCCAACTTCCAGTGCTCCTCTTACATACTGTCGTTAAGTAATTTGGTTCTTCCATCCTCCATTTCACCCCTTTTTTGAGCTGACAAACTTGGCTGAACTTTTTGCACCTCTGGTGTTTTTGTTCGGATTTCACAGCTTTTGTATGCATATATATATATACTCGATTCACAAGGGGCGCTGCCCCCAGCATTGGTTACTTTGAGGGATTGCAACCTTTTTATCGTTACCAGGCTCTCCGGAGAACTGCACCCCCATGGTACAGATCTGCCTCATACCCCCTCCAAGCCATGTGGTTGTGCCCCCATATATGAAGTTGTCCCAATTTATTGAAACCTACTCGTGGTGGTATACCTTCATACGAAATTTCGTTTCTCAAGCTTCTGGAGTTTGAGAAATGGGTGTTTGGCGGAGCATTTTGGATTAAAGATGCCGACTTTTTTTTTAACGGTTTCTTATATTGTCGTAACTTACTCGTTATGGTACACTTTCTTACCAAATTTCGTTTCTCTAGCTCGAACAATGTGGAAAATAAATTTGGGTGGCTAGTTTCAATTCAAGATGACGACGTTTTCAAAATGTTCTAATATTTTCCTAAACTACACTTGATACACCTTTATACCAAATTTCATATCTATAGGTCAAACGGTAGGGAAAAGGAATTTTTGGGTTCCGCGATTTTGGATTGAAGATGGCATCTTTGGTTACATTTTGTATTATTTTCGTAACCTACTAGTGATCATGTACCGTCATACCAAATTTAGTTTTTCAAGCTTCAGTTATTTAAGCTGTGTATTCTATTTTGGCGGCCGTTTTGGATCCGAGATGGCAACCTTTTCAACATTTTCTAATATCGTCCTAACCTACTATTGATGATGTACCTTCATACCAAAATTTCGTTTCCCTAGCTCCAGTGGTTTAGGCTGAGTATTCTTTGTAATTTTATATTAAGCGACCATTTTCAATCCAAGATGGAGACTTTTTCAAAATTTCAGAATTTTTACTTTACCTACTTATCCTCCACCTTCATGCGAAATTTAGGAGTCGAAAACTCGAATATGCTTCAAGCTCCGAATATAAAGTTTTCCACGTGTGCACATATTTGCCACATCTCCTTAACTTCCATAAGCATGAACATATCTCCTTATGTTCCTATCTTTCACATCTTTTTCCTTACGGGCCTCGAACTCGCCGATTTCACCATAAACTCTTGTTCCTGTATAATATGCTTCTGGCAGTGCTGACGTTTTATGACGCAGAACTTGGCTGCATACACTGCCATGCATATTAATTTCTTCTAAACGAAAAGACATCACAATGTCTGTTATGTTGGTTCTTCTTCCCGTTAACAAAATTTCTTTGACGAATAACTTTGGAATGAACTTACAGATAAGAGGGCCAAAATGTATTTTTTGAATTCCTGTTGATAATATTATTTCCTGTTATATTTTAATAACTTTAGAATGACCGTATTGATAACAGGAGCAAATTGTTATTACTCTTTAAAAAATATATTATCCGAATAACTTTCTAAGGAATTAATTCTTATATTGCAGGTTGAGTGCTTACCTTTCGATAAAATGTGTTTCCCTATTAACTTTGGAATAAACTTGTTGATAATAGGTACAAACTTTTCTTTTCCGTTGATAAAATTTCTTTTTCGAACATGTTTCTAATTAAAATAGACCAGGAGCAAAATGTTTGAATGCCCGTTGATAACATTTATTTTCCGAATAACATTGCAATGAACTTACAGTTAATAGGATTAACATGTAAAATGTTTGTTGCGAATATCTTTGGCATGAACCTGCCGATTTGAGTTGAGTTGTCTGTAACATGGAGAAAATAATTTTCTCTTTAACTTACAGAAATATAAGCAATATGTCAATTCATTTCTTAGTAATTGATTAAGAAATTCATAGCAAAGCGGCAAACCATTACCCGCGATAGTACCAATAGGCGAGATATTTAGCCTCTCTAGCTTAATAGTTAAAGTAGACTCCTACTCATAGGCTCTGGCAAGTAAGTACAGGTTATATAATCCATCTCACACTGAGACTCCTCAGAGCAAAGTTTCAGTAACTTCCATTCCAATCTCATCAATTAACAGGATGCAACTGGGAATAAATTTTCTGTCTCAACGTTTGGTATCCTCTTCCTGAAAAATGTATTTGCCGGAGGACATGTGTCCTATGTCATACATGTGTCCTCTACATATGTCATACATGTTAGGCTATAAGTACCTGAACAGTCAAGAAACACAAATTAAATTAAAGTTGATATATTTTGTATTTACTTTGTATTGAAGTGGGACTCCAATGAACACTAATAAGCGTAATATCTTATTATATGAATATTACAAGAATAATATTCATTAAATATATATTTTTCTTTGACATTTGGAACGGGGATCTTATATGAAGACCACAGGAAAAGAACGTGCTTTGTCCATTTTTGGACAAATTAAGAAAATTTTATCACGTGTTTGCTCTTTGAAGGGTATTTCCAACAAACTGTCATGCATAGCTCGTCTCTTACAAGCAAATCTTTATCTTATTGACTAGCGTTTTGAATGCACCAGCCCCTAATCTAGTTCAATTTGTGATGTTAAGAGGCAATGGTTAAATGTAATATTTAGAAGTTGATTTTCTAAGTATCCTATTTTGTTCAGAGTTGTGACATTTAACAATGACGAAGAATTCATAGTTCACTGTTTCCATAAAATTCACATTATCTTCTATTGTACATTTGTTTTAGCTTTAATGCAACATATGATATAAATATGTTGGCAGAAAAATCAATTTGCTGGATATCATAAAAATTTAAATTACTTTCAATTTTCATTTTTATACGTACAATACGAAAATACATGAAAGTTGATTTACTATATTGAACATTTAGATTTTATGATGGAATGCAAATAAACACTGTCATTTTCGATTAAAGAAATCCTAGTGAAAGATATTGTCTGAGAAGGCGGAAAAAGGAAGGAACGTTTTCTTATAAGTTTACCTTCAACAAATCACGCAGACTTCCCGGAAGATTCTCTTTCTGTGCCTGGCACGTAAAGGAGCTTCTTCCTTGCCACTACGAATGCAAGAACTGATTTAAGTTTATTTTAACTACAACGAAAGCAGTTGAGTGACCCTTTTCTCTGGTCTGGAATGGAAACTGACTGACTGTATGTTTCTCATTTTCACGGATCGGTCGCTCAGAAAATCTTCCCAGAATAGTTTAGAGCTGTTGGGAGGTAAATTTTCCACTGCATTGCAGAATTCTGTTTCCTTTTTTTACTCTATTGAGGAATGCAAAAACTTTACCTAGCGAAAGAACGTGGTTTTGTTTTTGTGAAGAGCAGAAATAACATCTAGTACAGAATCTCCAAGCTCTTTTCTGAAAGTATTTTTTATACTTTATACCTATTCGAGTCCACTAGCCTTGCAAATTTAAGATAAATAATTTGCGTCTTAGCATTTCTTGAAATCAGTTCGTTAAAAATCTACATACAGTACGTACGTTCTCAGTTTGTTAAATTACACTGATTTTAGTTGTATTTTCATGTTGTTGAATCACGTTGATTTTACTGTTGAGGAAATGAAATTTTACTGTTCAACGTCATCAAGTATTGATTTCTTTTCTAAAATCTAAATACTGGAAATATTCTATATAATATATAGAAATATATATAATATTTCTAGTATTTAGATTTTAGAAAAGAAATCAATATTTGATGACGTTGAACAGTAAAATTATATATATTATTAGGAATGGGTTCGCGATACTTTCGATAATTTCCTCGATACCACCGATACTTGCACGGTGTCGGTATCGACCGAAACCGTAAATAATAAGCAAAATTCTTTGGATCCTTTTATATACATTATTTGACAGTGATATATTTCTATGAAAATAATCTACTCGTAGAACATTATTGTGTACATATCACTGTCAGAGTCAAAGCTTCTCGATTTATCAAAATAGACTTACTTCAAAACAAAATGTTTTGAAGTAACGTAAGTCAAAACAGCTGGCAAAAGGTAAGTATCAGCTGGCAAAAAGTCTTCTCCGAGAAACGTTTCAGTACAACAGAAATAATACAAGTATGTAACGAAAGAGGAACTCGCCTTGATCCCGATAGAACGTATAATATTCCTTTCAGTCATTAAATGTTTTTGTAGGTTAGATGGTGATATTATTCGTTTTGCTTTTATATTTAAAAAAAATCACTAAAGTAAACGATACTTTATCGTATTGTCTCAAATTTTAGAAAGACTCTCTCTGCTATTATTTAAAAGAAAACGGCTAGGAATGCGTCAAATAAAATAAATACTTGAAATAGATTAAGCTAATAAAGTCCAAGAGTTATAGGAAATTTGCATATTTGAATTCTAATTATATCGTTAATATTATTTATGTTGTATTACGCTTTTGAGGAAAGTATCGAAGGTCAGAAATAAGTAACGGCATCCATAAATTTTGGTATTGACCCATTTCTAGATACTAATAGTAAGAAAGTGAAAAGGTATCGGTACTTACAATTATAACAAACTCCTAATGTAATACTGTGACGGAAGCTTGTTGAGTTTATAAAAGAAAAATAACTTTAAGGCAGGTTTCTTGGTTTCATATTTAGGGGAGAAAATGGAGGCTGAGAACAAAAGAGAGATTGGTGAGAAATTTTATTGCCCTTTACATCTTAGTCGTTTGGATTGCTGCAGAAGACAAGAAGCTCTTCGTCTCAAGTTTGGAAGACTAGTTGAGTTCCTTATTCATCCTCAATATCATTCCTTATCTCTTTGCTTCCTTGTTAAATTTTTTCTCAATATTTTCCGTGTGGGTGGCTGACATAGAGATAGAGAGGGGGGATGTTTTATGAGAATTGGGGGAGAGAGAGAAAGAAAGCAAAAAGGATCGAGAGAGAGAGAGAGAGTAAGTTGCTTGGGTCAGTTGGTTGCCTGTTTAAGTATTTATGAGGCCTCTGTAATGTACAGTATCCTAGCGCCGAAGAGTTCAATAATCCCTCATATACACTGACCTCAATTCTCATAAGGGGTAAAAGCAAACAGTCAGGTACTAAAAAGTATGTTCAGGTAAATAGTATGATATTTTTTTTTTGTTTTATTTTCATATACCCTATTAAACAGTGCACGAAATGACACGGTATACGTAGGTATGGTATACCGGTACTTCTTTTATCTTTCTTCTTATACCGGCAATTGTTTACAGAAATTAATGTTAAACGGGAATAGCAGACGTTATTGCCCCCAAAATATACCGTCACTTCTAAATTTCCATTTCGAGCACTGCTATTAAGTGAATGAGGTATTAACTTCAACTTTTTCTAATTTTAAATTACGAATTCTTCTCTTCTGTAAAACAAAGTTGTAAGTAAACATTGCATATTAAATACAAAATTATACCAAATCATACTAGATATTTAAGACAAAACATTACAGTGGAAGAGTTAAAGGATAAAAAATATTTGAATATTTCTTTTAATTACGTATGAATAATTTACATGATGTTGTAGGAATAATGAAATCACGACGACTAAGATGGGCAGGCCATGTAGTTCGGATGGGAGAAAAACTATGATTATTTTCCATCTTGATTGGAAAGCCGGAGAAAGAAACCGTTGAGAAGACCGAGACGTCTTGGGAGGTCAATATTAGAAGATATCTTCAAGAAGTAGGTGTTTGTGATAAAAAATGGCTTGATCTTGCCCAGGATAGATCCCGATGTCTAACGTTTGTTACTATGGCGATGAACTTGCGAGTTCCGTAAGCCATAGAGTTAGCAAGTATGAATAATTTACATTGTAGAGCACTTTTAAAGAAAGTATCGAGTATTGACTATGGAAGGTCAGAAATAAGTATCGGTATAGGGTATCGGGTATCGTGAAATCCTGGTATTGACCCATCCCTAATATATATATATATATATATATATATATATATATATATATATATGTAAAACCATCATATTCAGCCGTTTTCTATCCACGGCTGGATGACTGGATGAAGACCTCCCCCTTTTCTTTCCACATATCTTGATCTGCTGCTATCCTCATCCATGTAGCTCCTTAAAAACGCTTGATTTAATCTACCCATCTTGCATTTGGGCGTCGTTTCTTTTCTCAAGGAATCCACTGTAGTACATTAGTCATCCATCTTCCATCTGTTCGTCTAGCTATGTGACCGGCCCATTTTCACTTCAGCTTCTTCGCAGTCTTGATTACATCCTCTATCTTTGTTTGTGCGCGAATCCATTCGCTTGTCTTCCTGTCCCTCCTGGTATTCCTAGCATGCATCTCTCCATTGTTCTTTGTGTGACTCTCAATTTTTGAGTCGTTTGCGCATTCAGTGTTCAAGTTTCACAGCCGTACATCATCACAAGTAAGACACATTGATTATAAACTTTACGCTTCAGACACATTGATAGTTTACTTTTGAAAATAAAGTGTAGTCTTCCAAATGAACTTCACGCAATTGTACATCTTCTGTTTATTTCATCAGTCAACGTGGCATTCGATATTTTGAGCTGGCCTAGGTAAACATACTCATCAACTATGCCTATTGTCCCTCCGCTAATCTTTATTTCCCTCTTTGCAGCATGTTGATTGTATATGACTTTTGTTTTACCTAAATTCATTTTAAGGTCTATCTTCGAACTCTCATTACACAGTTCTTTCATTTTGGTTTGTAGTTCTTCTGCATTTGAAGCAAACAGGACTATATTATCATCGAACTGTAGGTAATGAAAATATTCGCCATTAATTTTAATTCCAACTTCATCCCAGTTTAAAATTTGGAACACTCTCTCCAGGACCGCAGAAAATAGTTTTGAAGAAATTGAATCTCCTTGCCTCACCCCTTTTCCAACTTTAAATTTTTCACTTTCTTGATGTAGTCTAATGACAGATTTGGCAGTCGAATAAATGTTTCGCGGTAGCTTGATGTATGCATTTTCGATGCCTTGATGTTTAAGCGATATAAGTACTGCTGAAAAGGGCCTTTCCTGCTGTTAAGGAGACCGAATCGAAAGCTTTTTCAAAATCTACGAATCCCAAACATAGTGGAAGTTCATATTAATTAGTCCTTTCAATAATTTTATTCAATGTATGTATCTGGTCCATTGTGTCCACTACGAAATCCGTCTTTTTTCCTTCCCTGGTTAAAATCCAAGTCTCATTCAATACGACTCAAAATAACTTTGGTGAACATTTTGTATAGAACTGAGAGTAAACTAATTGGTCTGTAGTTTTTGATGCGTTCTTTGTTCCCTTCCTTGTACAACAAAATTATAACAGCATTATTCCAACTTCTGGGTATTTCTCTCTTCCTCAGGCACATTGAGAATAATTGAGCAAGTTCCTCTTTCATCTTTTCACCTCCCCATTTAAACATTTCTGCTGTTAGTACATCTTCTCCTGGTGATTTTCCGTTCTTCATCCCTCGAAGTACTTTATCCACTAGTTCTTTCAATACCTCTGATACATCTATATCATTTTCTTCTGAATCTTCATTTCCTAGCTCTTCTTCGGAGTAGTACAATTCTCTGTAGAAATTTTAGAATATCGTTTTATTTTCTGCTTTATTTCGTGTTACGGTCCCGTCTGGTCTCTTAACAGCAATTATTTGCTTTTTCCTTATCATGAGCTGCTGTTTGGTTTTCTTCAGGTTCTTGTTTTCCTCAATTATATTTCTTACAAGATTTTCGTTATATCTTGGTACATCCTCTCTTATTTTCTTCCTTATGGTTTTATACATATGCGTGTGTGCTTATAGCAAATGTCAAAAGCACATAGAAGAAAGTGTTTTTTATAAATTCGTACCTCATTTGGTGAAATACGGTACTTGATTTTAACCAAATAGCAAGATATTAAGTTGTATTTTAATCAACAGTAACAAAGGAAAACAAGATATGACGAATTCAAAGACATATTATTGCTTTCTACTACTCAACATTTACGTTGTTTTCATAAGTATGGGAATTGCTTTTCTCTTACAAAATGAATCTCAATAAAAATTTTACATAAATATTTGCTGAGTTAAGTTCACTGGACATATTCCAAAATATGTCGCGTTTTTTTCCGAGCCCGTTCTATTTGCTAGTAGTGACAAAACATCTTAATGGAAGATTGTAATACTGTTTGTTATCTATCACGATGACTCCGCCACTAGTGTCCACATATAGAACAAAACTCTTGTAACCTATTAATACATGTATCTATGTTATACTAGTTTTCCCGAACATTTCTTTTAGCAATTCTCTCTCCTATGATTTAGTTACTTGTATCATTCGTTTGTGATGGTTGTACTTTGGCTCTGTAATGAAAATTTATAGAGTAGGAAAAACGCTAGTTGCTAGTAAATAGTGCTATCTAATGACCGATCGATGAGAGTACGACAAGAGAGTAGTCGCAAGTTAACACTGCCGTCATTCTAACTTTTCAATAAAGGGGAATTCAGTAAAACTGGAAGATGCTATAAAAATTTTACTTTGTAGATGCGATATAACCTGGAATTATATTGGTTCTCAAGTAATATATGAGAACCTTATTGCCTCAGAAAGTTTCATTAAAAGTTTACTTTTCTCAAATACTGATTGAAAACCAGGAAGAAATTAAGATATTGAGAAAAGTATTACTCTGATTTACACATGCAAAATTCGTTCATAAGGATCATGTACGCGAGATTTCTTTATGGCGACTTTTTTTCTGCAAAGCCTTGACTGGGCACTATAAAACACATGGTCAGATTTTCTAGCAGTAAAAATTAAACTTGACTGCCTCTCGAGCTGCCGATCGAAAGACGCTAACTATAAACAGTAGTCAAATAAAAAAAAGTGGCTGGATGTTTTTATCTTCCAGGTTTGGAATATTCTTCAAGGATGGAAAAGGTTAAGTAGAGTTAATGAACACGAGTTTAATTTCCTACAGGAATTCCTGATTTTCAACTTACAGTCTCGATGTAACACACACCTTTTATTATTATAGGATAGAGCAGCGTTTGTTAAGAGTCTGCGTGTTTTACTATAATAACCGTATCCATGTTAATTTGACTCTCTAAAGTGCTAACCACTCTTTGACATGGAATGTGTTAAAATTTCAATAGTATTGATTTACTCCCAGGATGCTTCGATGGTTATCCTTACTAAAGCATTGTCAGTTTTAATTTATTAAAACCAGGTGAATGACACAGTCATGTTTTAATTGAAGACGAATACTACACGCACTCTCTCACACACATATACACATATACACATACATTATTTTACAAGCACTCAAAGAGAAAGAGACAGAGAGGAGTGGTAGAAGAATGACAAATATACAAATTATTACATATGTTTACACATTGGTAATTTTGATGAATCGACAGTTCATAAGATTGTCTTTGTCAACTTACATTGGATAATTAGAAAATTGTGACGACTTTTTATGATAATATAAGTTCATTCATGGTTAAACAATAATTCATTCTTTTCAGTGGTTAGAAAGACAACTGATTAGCAATTTATAGTCAAAATACAAAGTGAAACTCAAAGTTTTGTTTTAAATAATTATTTTACATCCCAATTCAACTCAATGAAAACGGTTGGTAAATTTTATAAGGTTATAGTAAGGATTTAAAATACGGCATGCACGAAGAAAATTAGGAACTCAATTAATTCTACGTGGAAAAGTATCAGTGCTTACGAGAAATTAGTAGTCGGTTTCAATAATTTCAACCAAAATTCCCTGCTTCGAATTAAAAGGAGTTTTGGAGAAACTAGGCTTCCCACGTCGTCCTGTAAGTAAAAACGTAATACTTTCTATTGTTTAATCTTGCATTCGTTCAAGGCACGAATTTATTTCTAAAATTAATGCACTAATCTCTCAGCGTTTCTCTACCTTTCTCATGCCACGAGCCCCCTTTTACTTTGCCTTCTTCTCGGCGACTTCCAAAAGTAATTATCACGTTTATAATAATAGCTTACATAAACAGACTGATTATTAATTCATGTAACTGAGAAACAGACTTGTAAAAGTGAAAGTTTTCAAGATATTTTTATGAAATTTTCTACAGTTGCTTAGAAGACCCTGAAGTTTTGACACCGTGAAAATAATTTTCTTAACTAAAATTTTAATTCCCATTTTAAAAAAGTGAACCTCATTTCTGTGAAAATCAATTTTAATTCAGAGAACTACTTTTTCTTGTATAAATATCGTTGTTTAAATAAATTAGTACCAAGAAAGTAAGTCAGTCGCTGATTTTTATCTATAAAACATTGTAGCATCTCTCGATCTCGACCTACTTTACGTTTTAGTTTGAACTCCCAGAAGGAAGGTTTAACTTTGGTTCTGCAAAATTATTTTCACGGTGCCAAAAGTGGTTTTGTGAGCAATTGTAGAACATTAAAAACTTTCGTTTTTACCGGGGTGTTTTAGTTACACGAATTAATAAAGTGTGTATACTAAAAATGTTGTATTTAGGACAAGAATGGATACCTAAATTTTGACTGAAAATAACTTGATGAAGTGCATCACAAAAATTGAACCGGACATTTTGAAACTAGTTAAATCAAAATATGCTCAGATATCATACTAACATAGTACATTTGTGCAATCTTTCGTAACGTTTTATATATTTTTGTCCTTTTGTTTTTAATTTTGTGTAATATTTGCTTTTCAGTTGAAAACATGCCAATTGATTTGCTGTGTTTGGTAATACATATCCTAATTATATTATCGAGAAATTATTCAACAAATTGCATTATCTTTAGTAATTATAAAAATAAGTAAACTAAAGCTCCCTCTTTGAAATTTATCTGTTTTAGATTACAAAACTATAGTTAAATGCATTTTAACTCCTCTTGCGACACCCTTGCACAGAACCCAGGACCCCCTTGGGGGGTTGTGACCCCCACGTTGAGAAACCCTCTACTGTATTATCGTTAAGGTGAATATGGAGAAGTTGAAATAACAAGATAACACTACAAAATATTTACTTAGAAATTGCAAGTGCGCGTCTTGTTTGTTGGAGCACACCTGATGATGCAGTATGAAAGTAAATCTTCGTACAATATTGTTCATTTTTTGTAAAAGACGTGCAGTGCCTTTCCCTCAACGTAACTCTACTTTCAACGTTAAAGATTAATTGTTGGACATGTTAGCTTGAAAACCAGTTGCAGATCCTCGTCGAACGTCCTGAAAATTACCATCGTAAATTTCTCTCCTGTTGACATTTGGGTTGCTTGGGGTAATTAGTTGTGTAACTGTGACGAATGGTCTTGGTTTCCATTCAACTGAAGACTTAACGTCAAGCACTTCATGTTCTTCTCCTTCAGCTTGTGACACGTTTTCCAGATCTATGTGTTATCTATTTCTCACCTCACGTCCTATCTCAGTAAAATCCTCGCTGGTATCATTCAAACTCTCAACGGAAGCAATACAATAATTCTTGTGGGGTTTTCTTAAACTTTATTCGAATGAGCATCTCTAATTGTAGAAGGACTTAAGTATCCCTTAAAACCTCATAAATCTGGACGAACAGTAAAAGAAGTGGAAGGAGAACCCTTGAAATATACCTTAGGATTAATTGCTATTTCTCCCTCACTTTAGCAAGAACCATTAAAGTTACCGACAGTTTACCAAGAGAGGTTAATATCACTATTGAAAGCATTCTATCTACTTTGGTGGATATTATTGTGCGCAGGACTTTCATAATTTTACATGTAAAATTGAATCCTATTTGTTTCGTACTAGATGTAAAGAGTGCAATTTGACCAAATTTATAATACACATTTTTTTCTCAGACACTCCAAGACGTTATTTGCACCAAAGAAATACTTAACAAGAGTCAACGAATAGACATTACTTCAAATATATGCGAACTTCATTCGAAAATTAGTAACCATTTAGATATAGAAAACAATCAATAAATATTATTAATGAAACTTCTTTTTATAGCTACAAATCTTAGAATGTTTTCCATGTTGTCAGCCTGACGCCTATCGTACTATGCGGCAAGTTTTGTTATTTTCGTCATACACTTTCGCCACCAATATCTGAGATGAACTGTGGTATTTAATCGATTATGGTGCATGTAAAATGTTGAATTGTTTAGTATTAGATGTCAATCCTGAGTGATGAATTCTTCAATACAATGCAGTCCATTCATAATCTAGTAACACACTGGCTTCAGATTCGTTTATTGTCATCGATGATCTTGATACCAACGTTTGATTTCATCGCTACAATATTGGATGATTTATATCACCAACATAAACTTCTGTGATTTGATGAGAACTCTCACATGATTACATATACGTATATTTGTGTTCAACGAACGAAGTACATATCTTATTTTACATATACGTATATGGCTAAACATTTTATATTTTTGTTCATTGTAGAGAAACATATAATCAAAACAAATGGAATCTCACATGAAGTATGATAAATGACTGGAAATAACTGGCATTAGAACAGGCGGGTTCGTTCACATGCGTAGGTGTGATGCTCAAACTGGTTATTTTCTTCAAACTACCGTTGTAAAGTATTACGTTATGACATTTTGACGACAACCATTAGAGATATATTGAATTTGAATTTATTTATAGTCTTTAAGCATAGTAAGTTCAGGCCGGAACAGGGTGGGGCAATAGCTGCTCGAGAGTAGTCGGCTAGGGTCTACCCTGTGTGTACAATCCCGGCGTTGTTTCGGTGTGACAGAGGAAATCTAAAAATCCCAGTCAGGTTGGGTTGCAACTGGGAACATCTTCAGATTACTAAGACAACACTCTACTAACTGAGTTATGATATCTCAGAAAGATTAATTGAGAAGTTTTTAAATAAATTAATTACAAAATAAATTAAAATAATCAATCTTCTAATTCTTTAATGTTACCTTGAACATATTTATATTCAGGATTAAAACTTGTTTAGTTTCTTAATTTTTAGAGAAAGATGAAATAGCATTGTTGAGTAATTCGGCAAATAACCATTAGGACAAAAGCAGATATTTTTAAACCATTAGTGAAATTAACACAAAAACTTTAGATTATCTTGAAGAAACGGAATAATACTAGTCTCTTTTCGTAGATTATAAGGTCAATAAAATAACTGTTCACTTGAATTAAAACGACGCATACAGTATTAAAAAAAATCTAAATGGAAACAGAATTCATAGTATAATTCCAAGTTTGGTCTTCTAATATTGATTGATGTATGAGAGAAAATTTTAAAAATAATCGGTAACAAGAGGATGGGTTTGGACGAACATTCATTATATAACAATTAATTATTTTTAAATAAGACAATCTTAAAAGAAACACATTTCTACTGACAAGGATACGATTGGATTAATTAGATATTTCCAGAACTTTAATTAATATTGTATATATCGTCGATTCCTCTGTGTATAAACAAGATTTTCCCGGATGTTATCTAACAAAATTAATTTAAAGCCTACAGTAGAGTAATTTGAGGCGACGTAATTTGATATATTCATTGTTGCAATTAATCAAAAGACTAAAGTTACACTCACACGTATGAATGATACCATAATAAAATATCAGCAGGTTAAGAAGATAACATCAAGAAAGTTTCCAAAAACTTGTTAAGTTTCCTATGCACAGAGGTTTAATTATATATTTTCTACCATTAAAGATTCCAGAATTTATTGGAACACAGAATGAAATTTACCTATGGCAGTGACTACCGTAACTTTATTGTCTATATTTTCTCTACGCAAAGGAGTATTCGCACTTAGTACTGTTCTACGCGTACATTCCAGAAATCAATAACAACTTTATATATAATAAGTAGAGTACTTTACATATACTGTGAAATTTCCACGCACGTTGTACCTAAATCTAAACGATCATTATGGTGTATGATTACGTTTGAAAGTATGCCCATCAACAATATCTACAACATTAATCAAGCAACGAAAAATATAAAAGATATACTCATGATAACGTGCAGTAAGATTCGGGTAACTTTTCCCTTTCTTTGTTGTGAAGTACAGATGTCACTTTCATACATATGTGTCAAGTTCATGTGTTAATGTATGCTGTAGCAAATAACCAGACCTTCTTTCTAACTGTTCGTATAACTCTTAACGCTGAGACGTCGTTGTATTACTAGACATTCCACGTTTGTCGTTGTGACCACGAATAATTACTATGGCGTTTATCGAGGAGGCCCATATACCTTGACCAATATTTGTTCAGCAAAATATGATTCGTGATTACGTTCGAAACAAAATATATACGTTAAAATCATAAAAAAAATAGTGAGAAGAGGAGTTAATTTCATAGCACAATCATATTAATCCATGAACCTGCGATTAAAATATAAATGACCTCAGATAAGCACTTATTGGCCATATAGAACGCTGTGTCATACTCCCGTCGTATGGAAGAAGAATAACGTCGATCCGCAATGTTTTTTTCTAAGCTAGAGAAGATAAAGGTGGTCTCTACCTAACTATGGTATTTGTCTATGTACCATACCATATCGGGATTCGTCTGGTGAAAGAGGAAACCGTCTTGAAAATCTCAGTTAGTATAGTGAGCAACAAAATTAGTACTTACGTGCCTGTTCAGTTCTGATCTGTTCTACAAGACCGTAACAATTAAGCTACGTACACTGTAAAATTTTTCAGCCAATAATCTGGTAAAATGTCATGCAAATGAGTTGAATGGAACGTGACTAACAAAAATCAGAAACCCGTAAGTTTTCAAAAATATTCAAGAAAATATTAGAAATTATCTCTACTATCATGCACGTTCACAATATTAATCTCAATAATTACTGTAACGTGAACTTTCATAATAGTAGAAAACATTTCTAAGTATTCTTTGCTTGAATATATTTCAAAACTGAAGGGTTTCTGATTTTTGTCAGTCACATCCTATTCAACCTAGCTTCCTTATTTTTGTTTTCAGGCAACTGGCCGAAATTTTATTTAACAGTGTGGGCGTGTTCCAAAAAAAAAGTAATGTTTCTTTAAGAATATATTTTTGAAATATATTTTTTCAGCACGAGAACGTTTAGTAATGGACAACTAACTTATTCATGAAATTTCTTGATTCAGACACTTGGATGTTGAAGAATCGGAAATTACGAATAAAATCTTCGTTTATTGCCGATCTTAGATTTTGAAAATATATTACTTTCTATTTAACGATTTCATTGTCTGAGGAATATCAACTTTCATTTTTGTCTATCAATATTTCATCCAATACAATGTATGAATGCTATTAGCTAAACCATAGCTAATTTCTTTTTTCTTCTGTACACCGAAATCCGAGTAATAAATCATAACTCCGCAATTTCGTAAAGTCCTTTTGTACGTGGTAATATTTAAATAACCGTAGTTGGTAATATTTTTAAAACACGTTAAGTTAAGATAAACACCATATTGTTCAAGACTTTTGTGTAAAAGTGTACCCAATAAACCACAGAAATCTCCTCTTTGTAAAATACATTCTCCATCGCATTATAAATACATGAGTCTGCTACTTGAAACAGGAGGGAAAAGAAGATAAGGTACGGGAGAAAGAATAATCAACACTATATTTAAAACTCTCTTAAAGTTTGGAACTTGAGTTTGATTTGTAGCTAGGCTACGGCAAGCCATGGAGTCATTACTATAATTTACTATACTCAATGAGGGTGAAGCATATGGTTATAAGTGCGCGAGTGTGTTATCAGGTGCTGCATATTGTTGGGAGCAATATTCTGTTGCTGCATCAAAGTTTGCTTTGTATTGATCGAAGCAACACACAGACACACGCACCGGAGGTGGTTTACCATCTACTGAGATTACCCTACAAGAACCGAACATGTGGAAAAGTCTTGTGAGGCAGGTCAGAGAGTTTGTTTTTTGTCTGTATCAAAATAAATACATTTCAATTCGATATCGAATTCCTTAGGTTCAAGTTCAAATCGGATTGAGATAAATTTTATTTCATTCAAAAGGCTTCCTCGAGGTAAATATGTGTATTTTATTTGTTTGTTATAAATACATATTTTTGCAGATTTTATGAAGAAGGTACACTATGATATAGGATTGGGAACAGATACATAAATCAAATACGTTACAAAGCAAAAAAAATGCATTATCAATTTGTCAAAATATAGGGAAATAACATAATGTTAAGGCTCCAATCCTTCTACCTCTGCCTGTCAATCTGCAAACAGATACTTTTTTCTAGAAGGCGATTTAGTGAACATGACTTTTAGTGTATATAAGCTTACAGAGAAATTAAATAAGTGTGCTAAAATAGTTTGAAAATTATTTTCTTTAGAAAATTCTTAGTTGCAGGGTACCATAGTGGAAAGTTTGTTTGCCTTACAACTACTTGCGAATCAACTTAAATTTCTATATGCTTACAACTGAAAATGAGAAACAAACCCAAGAGCATTACTGGTCGTTGATTTCTAACATTCGCTTCAGTGTATATCTACAGATTGATCTCCAACTTCTATATCTTGTAAGTCTCTACTCATGATGTGACATTTTCGGGATCTGTATCTAGATCTTAGACACCAAATGAGACCGCAATCTCATTTTAATTATTTATTTTTAAATCAGCAGTTGCCTTACATTTAAATGATGGGAATCATCCTTTACCTCAGTGAAAATGATCATCACTAGCATGCAAAAACAAAATCTCCCGATTATGCTTCCATCACCAACTGGAAATACATCTAACCGAAAAAAATTGAAAGTTTGCTTATTTTCAGTTAAATGAATCACGAAACAAGTATACATGTTGGTACACCTGAGATCTAAGGTAGGCGTCCATTAAGTTACGGGGTCGAATTCAGACTCATGTTGGCCATTTCTGGATTTAAAACATTTCACTCGTATAATCAGAGCGGGCTGAAGTCAAATAGTTACAATGATGCCTCAAAGAAAATACAGTTTAGGTACGGATGCTTATTTACTCAAAACAATCAAATACATTAAAGTTATATTCTGCTTTAATGTGATGTATTCCGATTACGCTCACTTTCTCATCATAAAAGATCCCTAATTGTAAACAAGATGTTCATCTTTAAAATTAACTAGTCTTTTAAGCAACACCAAGTCTTCATTAAAAAAAATCAAACTACCACTTCTGAGTCTGCGTTAACTTTCGTATTAAAGTTAATGTAAATTAACTTATATAAACAATCTCTCAGAGTTCTTATAAATAACCATGATTTATTTAAATTGTCATCTCTGTTCCAAACATAAAACCTTTCATTATTTTGACATTAAATATTTCAATGATCAGCGCTAAAGATGTAAAGTATTATTCAAGTAAAACCATATAGATTTTGCATTAAGTGCACGATTATGTAATATCATGAGAGATTAACATAATTGTTTCAAAATTTTCATCAAACAATTTTCAGAAATATATACAAACATAAGCACAAATAATCACGCTTTTTTATGAGTAACCAATTACAATCATTTCTCTTTATTCTTATATGTTATGTATAAGGTAACCAAAGCAGTTCTTGCCCTTTCTGATAGAAACAGAAAGGTATACAGAAAAATATATCTTACTGTTAGTCCTCAAAATAATCTCCATCGGCATCCAACACCTTTAGCCAATCTTTCTGCACCTGCGTAGTAGCCTTGCGGTAAATCTGGGAGTCTTGGATGGAAAGAAGGTCTTGGGTGGGTACCGCAAGTCTGTCTCATTGGCTAAGAATTTCATATGAATATAGTTGTCCAGGGAATGAAAGAGGAGACAATTTATGGATGGCACAGTAACTCTAATCAGGCCAAGTCACTGTATGTTGTCCTTGACCACCCGCGACACATGCGCCTTGGCATTGTCGGCAAGAAACAGTACACCCTTGCGATACACTAATGCTTACTCTCTGCCTGTTGTACACGTTCCAACTGCTGCGAGTACAGGACCGCAGTGATGGTTTTGTCCGATGGTAGCAGCTTGTACTGCACCACTTGGCAACTGGTCCACCAGTTACAGAGCATGATATTGTGTGTGTGTGTGTGTAGAGGCGGTCTCGTGGTGTAAGGCACGGCGTTCGGAGGTGACAACCAATGTCTGATACTCTTGGGAGTCTTATACAGGACCCACATTTCGTCACTGGTGAGCACTCGTTCAAATATGGGTGTGTTACGGTGGCACCCGTTGGTCCTTATTGTCTTCCAACAGTGTGTGGGGAACCCACTTGCTTGCCTTGTACGTTTTCCCTATGTGGTGCAGATAAAATCTGACTTTTTCATTGGAAACCTGGAAGTGTTCCTCAAGACGTTCAGCTACTATTCTGGTCTATGGTTGCCTGCAATGCTTCGTTATACTGTACCTGTGAATACCAATTGCTATGTTCATCACACAGGAACAATCTCCACCCGACATTCTGGAATCAATGCCTGGCGATGCGTTCCTGCATAGCATTATCCTAAAGGCTTGACGTATTCGCGACTTGATTCGACTGCAAACATTAAAGTAATAAAACAGACCAGTCCCAAGGAGTTTCTTCGAGCTCTGACCCTTGTGTGTCCGCAGAACGTCTGTCTCGGTCACGGTAAGTGTTCCCACCCGTACTGCGATTGCTTACCTAACACCTGAGGTACTTATTTCTGTATCCGTGATACAGATCCGTCCATCTTCCTATGCGACGAAACGGCAAGGTCTTTTTGGTTACCTTGTACTTTTAGTTCCGTTACATTGTAGCTATTTACGACTAGGGCAGTAAAAACAAATCTCACCTGACAAAGTATGGACTACGGCTTGGTGGAAACCAGTTGACTTACCTAAGGAAAAGTAGAAAATAAAATTATGTTATTTCTTCAATTAAAAAGAATATTGAGTATCTAAAGTGTTCACTAAAGTTTGTATAACGATATATGCGTTTGCATGCTTAACTTTAATTTGAATATTACGTGTTAGTGCCTAAAACTAAAAGAACATAGAAATTACGTACGTACATGAATGTTATGTAGGTATTTACATTTCAAGCATGGAAATTATTCTAATGTTTGTTTCTCTTGTCGTTATGAGATACGCTGAAGCTGTATTCTATCTCCTAGTATGTCAGGGAGAGAACAAAGATAATATTTGCATATTGTTCTGTTTTTTTTAAACGGTATGTGTTGTGTATGCTTGTATGTTGGTAGTAACGTTGTATAAATGTGAACACATATTGCATAAAAATTAGAATAGGTTGCAGGAAGGAACGCCATTCGCTAATTATCTACCAAAAATTAAAATCTGAATAATAATATAGAAACCGAAATGGCCAATTTCTGGTTCCTTTCTTTCTTTTTCTCCAGTTCTCCTTTCATTTCTCCAAACCACAAAACAAGCAAAATGTAGAAATAAATTGTTGTTTCGCAAACTAATATATGCAAACAAAGTAATTAAAGACAAAACCGTTTCTATTGCAAATGAAAGAATTTTTTTGTTAACTTTTTCCTTCCTGTTAATCGAAAATATTTTCCATGTTTTCTTTATTTGAACAGCTCCAGAGCCTTCAAAGATATTTTTTTTCCAATATGATTAAAACAATATTTTGTATGTTCATATTTTATACGATTACACGTATTTTATGGCGCAAAAATTTGCTACGTTACGCCGTAGACAGAAATGAAAAGTCCTTTCTATTTTAAAATCACTTTCGCATATCTCTAATGAATGAACTTTTAAGCGCCTCTTGCATATTCCCCTTACAAGTTATTTTACACTTAATAAAGATAGATAGTTCTTTTTGGATATTAGTTTTTGTTAATTACATTAAAAGCGAATTTTGGAAGTATAAATATCTAGTTTTTAAGTTTTACCATCTCAACACTAACCAAGCTGTGTTAGCAACTTTTCCGTGTCTTGATCGTTTATATTGTTGTGACGAAAAGCCTTAACACATCCAAAAGATTAAACAAGTCAAATTTATGCATGCTATGGGATAAACACATTAACTCTGTTCTAGTAAAAAGTTGTTATCCAAACGGGCTGCTTTAGCTTAAAATACTTTACCTACAT
The DNA here is from genome assembly GCA_022664845.1 of Lepisma saccharinum. Classification (NCBI taxonomy): domain Eukaryota; kingdom Metazoa; phylum Arthropoda; class Insecta; order Zygentoma; family Lepismatidae; genus Lepisma; species Lepisma saccharinum. The sequence continues at coordinate 45,715 of JAGDQP010000699.1, forward strand.
ATATTACTCTTCAACTCTTGTGATGACCTACGGAAAATGCACAACGGGTTAGGTTAACTCCTATTCTACAAGAACAGATCCACACAACCATGGAGGATCCAACAATGGTAAAGAGCAAATGCCTAACGACAACGTGACACAATGTCTCAGAAATATTTGGTATTTCATTATTATATTTGTCCAAACCAACATATGTTTTCTGCTTACCTTATTAACTGTACATTACTCGATTCTGAAATACTTATGACAACAAGCTAGATGTAATTATGTTCTTAGGCAGTCTCCTCGTCAGTCTTTTGAGTTTCTTTGTTAACTGTCAAGCTGTAAAGTTCTTCATAGAATGTTGAGTGTTCTGGAGCCGCATGTTCTAACTTTTCCATGTCTGATTTTATTGGACTTTATTAACACCATCTACCAAATTGAAATTGCTGTTTTTCCTTCTTCAGTACCTTCACAAACTTTCGTCTTCCTGTCGAAGATCTTCCACCAAGATAATCCATAATTTATTAAGCAGCAAACTGTAATATGGGGCGACAGGTTTATGTATCTCATAAAACTTTAGCAATGAATTTAATTTATCCTGATGTTTTATATGTTCTTTGCAATTTGTAATTGAACATGCTATATGAACAAGTACTATTACTAGAACAATAGACAGTACTCCTTTTAGTGCAAAGTAACAATTCAATAGTTACTCTTTTCGTCCAGGCTCGTTCAAGTGACACTCAACAATTAGCTCCACAAAATGCGTTCTAATAGAAGGAAAGATCAAATGCGTTATCCTTTAAAAGCTCTTACGACTTCTAATAAGATGCTCTAAAGTCCATTTAGACCTATACCGGCACGTGGATCCCAAGAATCGAAAAAATAATAATGACTGGAATCTCTAGCTAGATATACGTATGTTCCATCATTACGTGGAAATAATTATAATATCAATCACAACAGATACTTTATATATCTGGGATGTCAAACAGTCCCAAGATGGTCAGTGGCCAAGACCACTGTGGTAGAGTGTCAACGCCAGTTTTAGAATTGGAAGCTGTCAAGTTGCACATCCTTTAAAGTTTTATGAGATACATATCCCTGTCGCCCCATGTTACATTTTAATGTTAAGGTCCATTCATTTTTATATTCTTTTCTTTAGTTTACAATGGTTCGCGGTGTCCTTAAATCTTGCAATGTTAACTCATTTCCAGACGTCATACAATGATGAAATTTTGCACAGCGACGTATGTCGGGTGACAATGCCATATTCAATTGTTACTTTTATATATGTATATATATTAAGTGCACATTTTATTATTTTTAATTGACTGGTTGCAGAACGCTTCAGGATATGGGCCACAAAACATTAGTTTGAGAAAAGGTATCTGAACTCCGAAAGAACTTTAAAAGAATCATACAAAGACATAGTTTTCTTAAACAATTCGTACTAAAAAGTAAAAAATAATTTTGTTTATGAATGACGAAAGAGAAAAGCATGGGATGTGCTAATGCAAGAATTTTTTAAGTGACTGTATATGAGAGCGCGTCCCATGCTTTTCTTTCTAGCCATACGTTAACGTTTTTTTTAACTTTTTATTACGAATTATTTAAGAAAAGTATGTATTTAAAATTTTATTATTATTTTCCACTTTGTCTTAATATATTTCCAGGACCAGTTGTTTGGCTATTAGCTTGACGTGGCTCGTTTTGTTTCGTTTTTCTATGATTGCATTTATTTCCTTCTTCGAGCGTGAAATACTTACTTGAAAACGTACAATACATATCGTGCTTTTTCTGCAGATGCCTTTCTTTTCATATTATATTTGTATTAATATTTACAATCAATTAAGAACAAATTTATGCACTGGAACAGTGTATCAAAATACAGAGAAGTTAGAATTTAATAAGAGTATATTGCAGACAATTAGAAACATTTAAAAATACTGAAAATCTGATAATGTTTCATTATCGGGAGCAGCCCATGATGCCAAGCCGTGCCTTAATTACGTTTCCATTGTCTTCAGAGGGAACTTTTGTGTAGCAAAAGTATTAGA
>JAGDQP010000699.1:47856-109428 GCA_022664845.1 Lepisma saccharinum
ATGGGTTTTATATATATATATATATATATATATATATATATATATATATATATCAAGGTGTCTAGTTACAAGTAAAGTTCCATAGATTGTCACTTGCAGACGGTGGCGTTTCTGACACTCTTTCTCTCATCAAACTTCACTAACTTTTCCTTGCGCAACTTTTCTACTCTATACTTCTCAGAGCTTTCGATGATCAAAAGTTTGTTGTTACACCCAGGTCTTCTTTTTTCACCAACTCTCCCTTTGTTTTTGGTCCTTAGTTTACGCTGACTCAGCGTTTCTAGGATAGTTTAACATGATCAAGCTAACGGTTGTCTAACATCAACTTCTTATGCTAAGCTTACGGGTGAAATTTAGGTAACGCCTAGGGACGATACTGAAGAGAAAATCTGAAACGTGATGTGCAACAAAAAGATAGTCTTAATTGTTAAACATAACAAATAAAATGTAACTTTTGTCTTATATTGACGTATCTGCTAAATATTTATATTTCAATAAATCACCAACAAGAAAGCCTTGGTCGGAAGTTTACTAATTTTGTTAAGAAGCGTACTATTATAAATAGGAACTAATAGATTATTGAACACTTATTAACTCCACAGCATAAATAGTGTTTCTGATACTATGAGTTTCAAGAAAGCAAACAATCTTCTCTTATCTGTCCTCAAAAGTACCGATAAATCGGATAATTTCTAGGTGAGACAGGAGGAAAAAATATCTTACTTAGTAGCAGGGTGGTATTTGCCTAGCTGGATGAAACGAAATGCCCCTCAGTGCTATTGTACATCCGGCTCTGGTTAAGTAAAATTATCCCCTGGGAAAGAATCATGTTTGAGAGCAATTTGCTGTTAATTTTCTATTTAATTTATTTATTACTAAATGTGGGTTCATGTATAATAGCTACATAGAATATGTTACGTACAGCATAATTGAAGAAGAAAAACGTAGAGAATTTTTAGCAGTTTAATAGGTTAATCGACCTTTTCAGGTTCTTCGTAGATTAAAACAATTGCTGCTCATATTTTAACATCACCACACCCCTTCAAATTTTGAATATTACTTCCTGTTCAGTAGTTAAAAGGAACACAAATGGTGAAGGTGGGCGTACGCCATTGCTTAATATCGTATAAGCTGACTATCAGTGGCGAAAGATAGAGTGGTGGAGCTGGCAACTTTAGTAGTAAATTGTGACACATATTGGTCTGTGCACCCAATCTGTCGCTTAAAATATAGACCTGATAGTAGTTTTAATTATACATGATAGTAGTAGGTGGCGTCACTATGTACCATATGCAAGCTTATTACGAAAATAATTTTGAAAACTTAAATCGTAACTAGTGTAGTAAAATTAATGCGACTTCTGTCTTGCCATAATGCTGCAAGACCAAAACCTGGGAGTGGCCAAGAGGTTAACGCGCTTGCTTTCTGTTCAAATGGTCACGGGTTCACTGTAGTCCATAGAACAGAGTGGTTCGGAACCGATTTTACCAAATCGTCATGTGTCTTTACTTTGTGTAAAGCATTTGGTGTGCTCTAAAGTAATATAACATTTTAAAACTTAAATAAATTCTAAACAGTCTTTAAGGGGGCATGTCCGTGTTTTTGCTACTTACGATAAATTTGCCAGCCCACGCTTTGCTTTTTCTTGCAGAAGTTTAATTTTTGGTCGAGAGATGTGTATATAAGTTTAGTACGTCTCTGTTATTTTTTTCTCCTCTACCTTGCCTTTTACGCATATGGTGTGGGCTAAATTTTTTGCACACCTCTAAATGCGTTTGTACCTTTTCCGTGGAAACTATTGAAGAGCATATTTATATTTCTATACTACATACTAAGCGCTCTACACTTGCTGGTAATGCTATTGAACTAGGATATTTATTTTAGGTTACATACAAAGCCAATAATCATTTTTTTTAAAAATTCGAGTAATTTCAACAATGTGGTTTTATATATACACTAAAGGGTAACACAGAAAAATAGAGGAACTATACTATGGTTCTAGTTCAGTTAATAGAGGTACATATAAGTAAAATTTCTGCAAAATTTGGTTCCTTTAGTGTTAATAGTTTCTTAGATAATGGTACATATATGTCCAAAATTGCACGAGAAATTTAAGAGTAAAAATTCACAACGAATTTTCATCAATAGGGATAGATCACAACATTCAGAAAGCACCATAACCATATTCTTAGTCTTCGGCTCGGTCTTCTCCATCCTTCGTAAACCTTCTTTTCTTCATTCTTGATGCCTTGGTAAGTTTCAGGATTGCCAACCCAGATTTTGCTATTCGCTACCTTTTCATGTCTTTCAGTAGCTCGGAGGTGTATTCACCACTTGAAATTCCCATCTTTTCGAGAATACTAATTCTTGCTTCACGGCCACTATCGAAACATAGAATAGCATCATACACTGCAATTTGTACGAATTTGTAAACTGCAAACGTAGTTATTTGGACACCGTTGAAACTTCCATTCGGGTTCTGTGTTTTCCCATGCAAACATTTTTCCAAAAGGCGGAATTCGCCAGAGCTCTATAGACAGGTCTTATTGGGATGTCAGTAGCTGAAACGCATATCTTCGGCTTTGAAGCACTATTACCAGCACTCACATTCCACAGGAATTAGCCACGCAGCCTATTTACCTTTGGGTCATTATCAGTTGCCAAGCTTGTATATCTATTACCATGGAACATACGTTTTTTTTAAAAAAAAAAAAAAAACACCCTTACGTCTTCCCATTTATGAAAATAATTACTGCTACCACATAAAGTAGAACCACTATTTCCCCGTGCTTGTTTGGCTGTCTGCTTCCATACAACTCTGGCGCTCAGCTTACTAACACAGATTAATACCTGAAATCAATGAACTATGATCGCAGAGTAGTGAACAACAGTAAGAAAAATAATGAGGGTGTTCTTTTCGGAACGACAGAGCAAAAACATATTTGCTACATCATTACATAAAAAGTGGAATTATCAAAGTGTAATGAACGTCAAAAATGCAAAATAAAGATAAACTTGGTATATTAAGCCTGAAAAATACAACGGAAGTATACAATAATTTGTATTTTTCAAATGGATCCTGATATCGTAGGGACATGAAACTTGCAGTAATGAAACTTCAAAGACCGTAGATTCTGAAAAGTTTAATTTTCAAAAATCGAAAATTTTGATCCCAAACACTGACATCCCCCTATTTCGAATACCAAATTAGAAATCGAACTGTAGCTGCCAAGGAAGTACTAGGAATAGGATAGGTAGTAAATTTTATTGTAAGTTTAAATATTTCCGTCGAAAGTAGCAAGTTGTTAAATTTCCATTGTTAATTTTGTTAATTGTTAATCCATTGTTAATTTTCGAAATAGTGACTTCTAAATTATAATAGTTATTAGACTTAAAGCCTAGACAACAGTGTTCTCAATTGGATGGTTTTTCTGACAAAAATTGACGAAATTTTAGTTTCGACTACGGGGAAAAACTGAGTTTGACGGGAGACGGATTTTCTGTCGGACATTTGCGCTGGTAACAACTTCAGGTAACTTTTTAACGTATTTTATTTTTTCTTTCAATTTTAGCCGATATTTGGCACTGGTGACGACCATATGACTATTTTCTATATCAATTATTTCCTTGTAAATATAAGATAAAGTTATTGAAACCCACCTGTCTCCTATGCTAAACCACTGCCTGAGGTCTCGAAGTCCATGGTACAACTGTAAAGTGAAGAACCAAAGGTACATATTGATGAACTGGAGGAATGGTTACTATAATAAAAGTCAATTTGTTTTCTTTTATTTTGTACAGTACATAAAAATACCTAGTGGGTTTACTTTTCTTTCTTTCTTTTTTTCTTTTTTTGACGTATTTGGACCGATTTTAGGGTTTTGGTTTGACGAGGCAACATTAGTAGACGAAACGTCGTGAATGACAATTTGTTGAACTCAGAAACTCATTATGATTTCTTTTCTATGGTAACAGTATGATTTAGGGTCAAGATGAAATTGTTAAAATTTATAAAATCACCTAATCTTGACGAATTGTGCGTGCAACATCAAAGCGTTGCATGTTTTTTCCGTGATTTTGTTACTATCGTAATAGTATTTTGGGGTTAAATTTTGAAAATAAACAATGATTTCTTCTACGTAGTGCTTATATTACAAGTATTTGAGTAATAATTAACATTTAATTACAATTCAACTTACTTATTACTTGTTTTCGCTCAGTGTCTACATTTTGGTTTCTAAATGGCCACATTTTAAAAGGTTTTCAGAAGTTTTTTTTGTATTAGTGCTGTGTGTAATAGCGACATCTACAACCAAAAATCAATACTAGATATAGAAGTACTTAAATGCGCATCGATTCACATAGAAAACTTTGGGGAATATTTTGTTCAGGTATAGATCTGAAGGCGATAGTCATCGCATGTAGTTTGCACGATATACTTAAGGTATGTAAAAATTAGAACTCCATTATATTAACGTTATAATTTTTCGTTCAAAGATGGCTAACACTCAGTCTGAAAGGAATGAACTTTCATTATTATATGGTTTATTTCCAAGAATGTATATGGTATATTGATTAGTCAAACCTTACCTACGTAATTAAGCCATATAATAGAAAGTTATTTAATGTGTTTAAAATGTAATATTCTAAAGGAAGCTTAGAATAGATTAAACATCTATTACCGCTACAAATATTGTTTTCAATTTTTATATATCCCTAGAATATTCTAATTGTCCAATGTTATAAATTTACCCAATCCTTGGAGAAAAATTCAGGGAACTGGCTACATGTATATCTGCAATAACTTTTCTGACGAAACTGCTAAACCTTTCTTATTCCAAATATACTTAAAGCAAATAATCTCAACAATAATCAAGTGTGGATCTGAATACTAATCGCTAAATATTAAAGTATCATCTTTTTGGATTATTCATGGAAACGGGAAGTATTTTACGTTCAGTTAGTAACGTTCCATACCTTACATTACTTCACTCTTCCAGAAAAGTGCTGAACATATTTAACAGTTCAGATTTTCTCTTGTTACTGTTTCTGAACATGCTTCACATCTGCATCGCTCAAACTCCCTCCCTAGGTATAAAATTTATTGACTGATTTGGATACCGAATTTGGATTCCAAACTGGTTATTTACCCACAGCAAAATGTAACATTAAAATAAATAAAACATAAAACTTGAATTTTAAGAAGAACGATGTAAGGTAAAAGATTTTAATAAACTTTTTACGTATGTCCAATTCCTGTATCCTGATTTTTTGAAATAGGTCATCTGAGCTTGCTTATTGTATGTCTCGAATATACTCAGTGTGAATCATTTGTTCCTTTTTTATCACTTGCTCTATTATTGAAACTCAAGAAGATCCACATTAAATTAGATACAAATTGAATACACTAAAGTCGAAAGGAGAAACGTTACTGATACGTATGGAGCCAGAAAATACTTTTGAAAATACAGAATGCAGTTATCTTTAACTTTGTCCTATTTTGATTAGCTGAATGCATTCATTAATATTAAAGCACAAGAAAATATCTACAGCTCCACTGCTATTCACGTTTTGAACATAATGGTCGACTGAGTTGAAAAGAAATCGTATGTTCCAGGGGTCGTAAAATCAAACTAGTAAACAATTATTTGTGAGCGCAAAATACTACATTGGGAAGGTGTGTGGTACATGTAGCGAAATAATTATATATTTTTATAGAAAGGGTAAAGATAATCTATTTTATCAAGTCAAAGTCACGCAGATTGCATTACAAACTAATATATAGGTGCATAACGTATAAAATTCAACATTTTAGATGACTGCACAATTTCATTACATGGAATATTGTATTTACTTAAGTTCCACAACGTTCAGTTTCACAGAGAGTATTAGCAGTGATCGATCTTACATGTGATTGATTCGGTCTCACGTACAAACACGTACAATGTGTAAAAAAAATAGTTCCACGCGAAAGGACACGCTCTCTCACAAATCCACAAATAGAAGGAGAAAAAAGAGCAAGAGAGATACCCATATACAAACGCACAAAGCGAAGAACACCATTACTCATTAGTGCGAGATTTTTTTCTTTCTTTCACTGTCCAATTTGTAGCAAGTTGCTTTGGCAGTACCAAACGATGTAGGAACACGTTCGCCTTTCTCTATGTGTCTCTTTGGTTTTCTCTGTGTATTTGTGTTTATGTGTGTGTATGTGTGTTGTAAGCCTTTCCCCGGTCGAGCAATTTACTATTTGACCAAGCGGAGGCTCTTGCACAAAGAGGGTAGTTCATTACCAGAGGTAGTTTCCGCTAAAACAGCGGAATGAGCTCCAGTTGTTATTTTTCTCTCTTTTTAAAACTTTTCCCGGGTTGTTTTCCTTTCTTTTCTGTTTAGCACTATCATCAGTGATATAGCGGGCTGAAATCAAGATGTATATATACCTAGAGACTACCTTGTAAATATTTTTGTAAAGCCGGTATCCTAAATTATCACTAATATAAAGCACAAAAACACACAAAAACCTTTCACATACTGAGCACAAACTGTGTCTGGTATATAGTATATTGAAGCATGTCCTTATTCTTCTTAACTTTTCTATATCTCACGTTCTGTCTACTGTTGTATAGTCACTCATGCCTGTGTACTGCAAATATGAATATAAGTAACCTATCTAGAAAAATAACTGAGATTTATTCTTTATTTCCCGATATAGAAACACTTCAGTGCCAACGCGTCGACTGGAAAGCCACATTTCTAATCTAACTTTCTTATCCTAATCTCCAACTACACGTCCCGACTCTAGATATCCAGTTGAAATTCATCCAGGAGGTAAAGTAGAGACTCAGTCTCAATACGATTTTTATTGTTACAGTGTTGCAATCTCTAAACATGTCTCATTATTTTATTGCCAGATCTTGCATAAATAATTTATAATACCAACATATTGTAAAAATAAAATAATAGCTGAGCAAAGCAAATACGTTTTATTTAAAAAAATAAAAAAAACATGTAACAGTTTCACCTACTAACTGAGACCCTGACTTCATCAGACACAATAAATCGTCAGGATTTAATGTATCTGAAGAAGCCAAGTTGTTAGTTATTTGGTGAAACTGTTACACGTTTTGAATTTTTTAAATAAAAAATATTTTTGTTTTGCTCAGCTATTATTTTTTTTTTATTTTAAGTATATAAAAGCAAAGCTTTGATATGGAAAATATCAAAATATTGTAAATATACCATCATGTTACTCTGAAAATGTATCCAATCTCGAAAGAGTAAGAAAAGAAAACCTTCAAGAAAACAATGTGCGTTACTGAACCACTTCCGCTCTAATCATTCAAATTAGATAACTACCACCAAACTTTACAAAAAATAGTTCAGAAACGTAACACTTCAACATATCTTTGCGAAATTTGTAATATTAATTTAAAAAAAAAAGAATATGTAAATCATCAAATGTAACAATTCCTTACCATGCGAGAAATCGTATCTTCATCACGCAAAGCAATGTTTCTGCCAGAAGGGTGACAAATACGGTGTCACATCCCAATACCTGCTCATTACACACAGAAAAAAGATAAAACGAAGTGATAAAACTGTTTCTTCAAATTCTACATATTTTGTGTCTTAATTTGATTGAGAGATACTGCTGATCTTTCTTCTTTTTCTTCCTTTTTTTTGCTATATTACTTTATGTTGGCTATGAATCAAATAACACAGTCCACGCCATCACCAAAAAGGAAAATCTGTTAAATTTATTAATTGTAAATTCAATATGGGGATTTAATAATGAGAATAATTTATAGAAGTTAGCAAAGAACGAATTCTACTTCTAGAATTTAAGCATATTTTTGAAACTCACTCCTCCAAGTTTCTGATATTCGGAAGTTTTTATAGAATTTATCTAAAATGCTGAAGTAAGGACCATATTTTTGGAAGTTCAGGAGCATCACAACTGCTACATTATGAATGCAGCATTGGCATACTGATGGCATATATCTAAAGAAAAGATAATTAATGTGTTTAGTGGCCCAAAATATTTTTATTCCGTTTCAGAGGGTGGGGGGAATATTGAATTATGTTTTCTCTGTCCTAAGATTGTGCTTCCATAAGCAGAGAGAGAGAGAAACTGACTTGAGATTCGATACCAGCATCTTCAATTTAACTGGCTGATTTCAATTGGAGATATCACAGTTAGATATCTACTAAGTTCCTCACGTTTACTTCTCATATTAATAAAAATGTGCGGCTCTTCACAATGTCTCATTTACAGTATGCACTATTATTAGTTATTTTAGGGAGTGCATCATTTTAAAACTTGAATGAATAAAGGTCTGTCGGATTTTTACGTGATCGAACTGAACGCGCGGCCCACATCAGAAGTGAGGCAGGTAGGAAAAATGTGACGTGTTAGTAAGCGTTTCCTCTCGTAGCCGGCTGGTAATGGTTAAACAATGGTTAATAGGGAACAGCAGTGAGAGAAGATCAAGCATGGGACCACCAAACAGCCTGTATGGTGTACGAGATTTAAATGGGAAAGAATGCTTGTTTAGCAAACGGTGGTTTAGCAAATTTAGGGATGATGATTAATCCCTCCAGGATATACAACGTACAGAACGTCCAGGAGCCATAAACAAGAGTCACTGAAGGCGACTATTGAGGTAAAAGATTTGAAGTATTGCATTACAGTACGGAAACCATTCGACAACACCTCTGTCAGCTTGAAAAATAGTATACAGTTGGATGGTAAGTCCCGCATGAGTTGACTGCCGGTCAGAAAGCGATACAAGTAGATGCCTGTGTTTTCTTGCTCTCTTATTACGGAAACAAAAGGATCAGTTTCTGGACAAAGTGCTGACTTGCGATGCGAAGTGGGGTCTTTACGATACATCATCTCCTTAGCACGATATAAAAAAAACACTCAAACATACATCCACAGAGGATTATGCTTTGTATTTGGTGAGCTGCTACAGTTAACTTGAATCACCATCTGCTGCCACTTGGGCACACAATCTATGCCGCTGTGAACTCACAGCAACTAAAACATGTGCATGTACAACTGAAAATCATGCAGTCTGCGCTTGTGTATCGCAGATATATTCTTTTACAGGACAATGCGAAGCCACATGTTGCTAAGATAACTCGTGACACCATTATCTGACTTAGGGAAACACTAATGCATAATGAATATTGCCCTGTTATTACACATTTCAGATTACAATTTGTTTCATTCGTTAGACAACCATCTAGAAGGATGATAATTCCGAAACCTCGATGAAGTGATACACGCAGTGGACGAGTTTTTCAGTTCACGTCCCACTGAGTTTTACTACTGTACAATTCATAATATTTCCGAGGGTTGGAGGTTGGTCATTACTGCTGATGAGGACAATTTCTGTTTTTTCAGGTACACCGTACTTCACGTTCTAGCGTATGGACTTTGAAGGCTCAATACCCGATCACAACTTTATTAGTTACCCTACACAAATTGCCATAACATATTCGCATAGAATAAAGGCACACATGACTGGAATAAAGAATGCAGCATAGTATCGTTTTTAAACGTTGTAATAAATCCAATGGTGCAGATGATATTATTAAAATAAAAGTATAATTTTGAAATGGGACTAACACTAGAATATTTCCAAAGTGGACATGGGCATATTGCATTATTTTCAATGAATTGATCTCTTTCATAGTCCTGACTTATAATGGGAATATATACGTATACTGTGTTGGTCAGAGCTCTGAGCATGGGAGCATAGGAATTCTTTGTAACCACTTCTCTCTATATTTGATCTTCTCTTTGTCGTGACCTTGCATTTTGTGAAAGCTTGCTAGCTTTTTACTTTATGCTTAGTCTGTGTGCACTTGCTAGTATGTCTTCAACCAGTAACCTATTTTATTGTGTGGATGTGGATGTGGGTGTGCATTAAACAGGAGAAAGAATCAGCGTAGTGTTTTGAATGCTGTCTATTCCTATATAAACGCAGGTGGAGTTAAAGCTCAGTATCAGACTAAAGTTGTCGCTGAGTCCAGGAGTGTGACAGCAGTCAGAGCGTGCAACCGCTGTTATGAGATTTCTCTTGAGAGTTGTCTTCAGTCAGTGGTCCTCCTTTTCCTCTCAATGCGAAGCTTGGACTAAAGAAAAATACAGAGAAAAAACAGGAGATGCCAAGGAAAAGAAAGGCAAAACGGGAGAAAGACTTGATCTGGTTTTCAGAATCGGCTTCATGTGAGTCGTTCGTTGGTGTAAACGTGCCTCCCCACCCCACCCTCACACACACACACAGACACACTCTCTGACATGCAGAGACTCCAAAAGATATCCTAAAACCTCTTTTGTGAATTCTTGTTTTATTTTCTTTCCACCTCCGAGATGACAGAACGATTCTCGCGTGAAAATCATGAAAGACACCAGTCAAGCTTCAACCATGAAACACTTCCAGGGAGACTGGTATATATACAGGAGCAAATTGGTTGCTTTGGTGTACCCCAGAGACATCCAACATATACTTCGTTTTCCTCTAGACTATTTATACAGGGTGTGCCGTAACATGTGGGGTCATTTAGCAAGGCAAATATGTGAAACCGAAAAAACAAAAATACTTCATATGAGATTTTGCACAAAATCGTCTCGTTTCCGAGATAGAGGGTAAACTTCAAATGGTGAAACTGTTATACGAGGAGTATTGGGAAAGTCATGGCTAATTACCTCTTTTTTCTTTTTTAGGTGAGTGAAAGCAGCCTGGCCATAAAGGACAAGCATATTTAAGAAGGTGTACAAGATTTCAAGCAAAAATGTCAAGTGACCGGCTCACCAGAGCCTCCACAAGTGCACAAGTTGAGCAAAACCCAGAAAACATTAATTTAGAACAGAGACATGTGATTCGTTTTTTTCTTTCGTAAGGGCGTCAGTGTTAATGAAATTCATCAAAACTTGGTCGAAGTGTACGGTGGTGATGCACTGTCGCATCGACAGGTAACACGATGGATATGCTCATTTAAGTGTGGTAAAACAAACGTCGAAGATGAGTCTAGGAGTGGTCGACCAAAAACAGCAACTTCACCTGAAGTCGTGGAAATTGAACAAAAATTGGTAATGTCCGATCGACGAAAAAGGGTTAGAGAAATAGCGGAGGAAGTAAGGATTGATATTCATAGTGTTTGGGATATTCTACACCAATACCTTCGGCTCACAAAGGTCTGTTCCAGATGGGTTCCTCACAATTTGAACGTTTTTCAGAAGCAAGCTCGGGTGCAAATGTGTCAGGAAAATTTGGATTTTATGGAAGGAGATACCTACTTCTACCAGCATGTAGTGACAGGGGATGAAACATGGGCTCACTGGTATGCCCCAGAATCTAAACAAGAGTCCATGCAGTGAAAACATCAGGGGTCACCAACTCCAAAAAATTCAGGGCAAAGAAATCGGCTGGCAAGGATATAGTAACTGTTTTTTCGGACAGGGAAGGAATTCTTTTGCTTGAATCTATGCCAAAGGGTCATACCATCACAGGGACTACTTACAAAAAAAAAAAAAAAAAAAAAAAAAAAACTCTTGAAGATTTACGCCAAGCAGTTCAGAATAAACGACCCGGAGGTGCAAATCGTCGAATTTTGCTTCTTCATGACAATCCGTCTGCACACACATCGCATCTTGCGCAGGCTGCTACCATCGAACAGGAAATGACTCAACTTTTCCATCCACCCTACAGTCCTGACCTAGCTCCAAGTGATTATTATCTGTTTCGTCATTTGAAAACATACCTCAGGGGCCAGCGATTTTCAAGCGACAAGCAGGTAACGGATGCTGTGATTCAGTTCTTTGACTCCAAGGAGAAATCTTTTTATGTTGAAGGCATTGAGTCACTTGAAACAAAATGGAGACAATGTGTAGAACTGGAAGATTATTTCATTGAGAAATAATAACGTTTTTTTTTCTCAGCTTTTTGGTTTTCTTGTTAGCCCGCCATAGACATGACTTTCCCAACACCCATCGTATATACATGTACCAGATTGGCAACACTGCAAATCAATGACATGAGATTATTAATTATGATATATAAACTATTGTTTATGAAAATAGAATTCTAACCTCATGTTCAAGGCGAACGACTTTCAAGCATCATTAATGATTTATCGACAAATATTAATCTTATTTATAAGAGGACGCTTGTGGGTTTGAATTTGACGGGAAAGGCTGCTTCAGTCATCGTCAAATTCAGTAGCTGCCAAAGTGTTTCGAGAACACATTTTTTTTTAAATAAAATATTTAACAGTACATTCTAAACCAATGCCTGGTATATTATAAAACTTAGTTAGTTTTCAGAAATCATAAGTTAGCCACTAATACTAATGCTTGAGATGAAATGGCCAATTGCAAGCGAGGTGGGTAATATAAGTGGTGAACCACTGAAACCTTAAAATACCAAGGTTTGCGCCAGAAAGCTTTTGTTTTAGTGTGAAGTATAATACTGGGTGTTGTCAATATATGTTCTTTTCACCATGGTGAAACTATTACTGCTGTCACGTACTGTCTTGCAATTGAGAAAAGGCACTGATAGTTGTGTACGAGTAGAAAGCAGCTGTTGTTGGCCAATCGGAAAGGTCATCTCTTCTTAGAAGACAACGCAAACCATACGCGGCAAAGATTACGAAACAAAAGCTGAATAACCTGAGGTATGAAACACATCCTACATATTTCCAAGATTTAGTACCAATACGTGCCACATTTCTATGTGTCTAAGGTACTTCCTCAAAGACAGGGTGTTCGAATACATAGATAGTGCAGAAATTGCCTTCCGCGACTTCATTGGCCGTACAACCCACGTTTTATCAACGATTCGGTTCAGAGCTTTGTAAGTCGTTGACATAGGTGCGTAGTTGCAGACGGAGACTACTTTGTTTTTCCTGCTTGTATGATTACTCCAGTCTAAAGTTCATAAGTCGTGTGCTACGTCAATGAAATATGTATCTACATTACTGGATAGTAGAGGGTTAAAAGTATCATTGAAGACGGAAGCTATTCTGGTTATTTTCTTATTATACACATTACAGACAAGTAAACTTAAAGCTACCCGTTTTGTCGAGCTTTTCCGTAAATTCTAGACTAGATAGTTGACTTTACCGTATCATGTAGTGCAGCAATAAGATTGAAGTAATAATTTTCAGAATAAGAATTTAATTTCTAAGTTCTTTACGCAACTTTTGTTCAGGCCGGAAGGAAGGTGATGGGATGATTGGTGGAATGAAGAAAGTGGGAGGAAACGGGAGAACCCAGAGAAAATCCTCGCACACTGTGTTTGTCCACCACAAAGTCCACATGGCACGAGAGGGGCTTGAACCGATGAATCCACGCGCCAGAGGTGAGCGCTCTAACCATTGATCCACCGCGGTCCGTAAGAATTTTCTGGTTAAAAGAAAGAACTGAAGATGTACTTTTTATAACGTCTCTTCTAAATCTTTCTATTTTTCTCTACCGTTATTCTTACAAATTTTCCTCCATAAAAATGTATTTATGTTATTAGAAAACGTTCATAAGTTTCTCCGAAAATAACACTTCATGAGGACAAGTTATAAACAATTTGAGATTAGTTCAATAATCTTGTATAAGAAGACTTGCTACATAAGCATGTTTTGCAAACACTCTTCAAATTATTTTATTTTTCGAACATATAGAGGATTTTTTTTTTTTTGTAAAGAATGAGACAAGAAATCTGTATACCCAATTTAGTGGGCGTAGGAAAGAAAAATTTGCTAGGACAATTATAAGTGATTAAAGTATTGATCGAAAATAAATTTAACCACTTCCAAACCGATTGATCGCGTAGCCCAATTGTTAGAAAGTTGATATTCCGTTCTGAAGGTCCTGTAATCAATCCTAGCAATCAGTCATCTTGACGGGATTTTTGAAGTTTTTTTTTCTTAGTCATGCCAGACTAATACAGATATGGTGCTTCCAAAACTAGGCTCTGGTTGAGTTCCTTCCCACATCTTGTCCGAAATCCTACCCCGACCTGAGTCAAAGTTGCTTGAAGGCCATTAATTAAATTCGAATCCAGAAACCCCTTTCAAAGTTGATTGAAGAAACATGAAATTACGTAATCAAGCCAGAGTGCCGTAAGTAAAAAAATGAGTATATATTATATTTTATTTATTTTTTTTGTCCTTACTTCAGAAGACAGAAAATCGAAGAGAGAGAGGGGTTAGGAAGAGGGGAGGGAAAGAGAGAAAAATGCGTCATCTTTACTTCTTTGGATTAATCATGAATAAAGGACGAAGATACACAACAACACTTCTACCTTTTTCATAGTTTTTTCTTGTATTTTCCTTGCTAGATGTCGAGTTCGAGAGACGAGAATAAAAAAAAAAACCTGCACAGAAAGATTTATTGGACCTTCCTTCAACCTTGAACTGACAGCTGTTGTCCCAAAGGTCTCGTAATTGAGTTGTTGCTCTACAATGCCCAAGCGGCATGAGGACGCTGCCACTCAAGTAGCCGTTGCCCGGTCTCCCTTGAAACCTTTTTCTCTTCCACAACATCTAAATTCTCTCTCTCTCTCTCTCTCTCTCTCTCTCTCCTTCTCCTTCTCCTTCTCCTTCTCCTTCTCAGACACACATACACTGGATATTACTCTTCTCGTGAGTAAGTTTTATCTCTTTTAGCAAAAGATTTGGTTCTGTTCAGGAACCTACTTTCCAACAAACTCCCGTTTTAATAGCAATGACTCGTTTAACTTAGCGAACGTAGGTTGAAATCCTTGCACTCAAATTAACTTGAAATGCTATTAAGATCCAAAAACAGATCAAAGGAGCAAAGCCAGGATAACTCCTAACGTATGTAAACTGTGCAGCTGGAGTCCTCTTCTTAGTTGTAGAAAGTTTTGGTTAAAGCTTAAACTGGGTGACTAACTGGAGACTCCTTTGGAATTTCGCTCTAATAGTTCCGTTTTGGGATAGTTTCTTCAAAGTTCGGCTTGTTTCATCAATTTGAGTTAAACTTTTGGAGAGATTAATCTTAATTGGTGTTGAATATAATTCTTAGTAAATAGTACCTTACTGGATTGCGTGTATTTTACAAATAGATAAGATATTAGTAAATGCAAATAAATTCAAAGAACAAATAAAAATTGACACAGTTCTGAAGTTTCCTTTCAGAATTCTTACCATAATATAATCTAATGTAATGTTTCCGGATTTATTTTATAAAAAATCCTTAAGTTGTTAAGGGGGACAGTGTCCAAGTTTTCAGCAAGGTTTTCCGTAAAGGATGCCAAAAAGTGGTTGATGAATCAGGTTACCTAATTTGTCAACCACGTTAAATTATTTTAAACACTATAGACGGAATTCTTGTGTCGTTTCTCACGATGTGTGGTTAGTTATGCATCACATTACTCATCGTGACAATGGTAATGATTCAAAATGAAACTAGGCTAAAGAAACGAGAATACGTTTGATAAAAATGGGACCTGAAGACATTGGCGTACCTAATAATGTGGTAGAGATGTCTCTATTTTGTCAAAAATGAATTTTACCTGTTAAAGACTACTTCATCTAAACAATTTTCTTTATGCGAGTACGTTTGTGGAATACTTTCAAACTACTTTGTAGAAATGCTTTACAAATCCTGATGATCACTAAATACAAAATCTGTGCATGTAATGAAATAAGTGTATATTTTCAGATATAATATGTACGGCCAAAATGAATGGTTCATGTGTAATTTTAGTTTTAAATATTTTATCTATGACAATAAAACAGTGTAGTTTTAATACAGATTTCATACAGCTATGTAGCTTGAGTAGAATAGCGAATTTTACCACATCAAAATGTGTTATTTGCCATTGTTTAATTACAGAATTCATTAAAGAACGCAAGAATTCAAGTCTATGTAAAATAATGCCACAAGAAAGGTTATATCATCAATTTACACGTTGTTATAGATATCGGAAGTGAAGGTAAGAAAGTATAATGAAATTTCTAGTCGGGTATCTTAATTTTATGGACAAAAAGTACCACAAAGACAGACAAAAGAACCGAGGAAATTAAGATTATTGAACTAAGTCTGAAGCCCTATCTCTGTTCATGTAGATACGTTAATCTGAACTAGACGCTGCGTTCATGTAGCAGGAAACAATTTAAGGAAAGGCAGTAGAAGCACAATGACTGTGTGACAGGAGATCACTCACAATCTGAAATTAGTTTCTTTTCATCTATTCTGATTTAGTCACCTCCTTGCATTACAAAAGAATAAAGCAACATTAAAAGAGGAATGATATTTCTTTTCTTGGGTGGAGACATGTTTTAAACGTTGGAACAACGTTTTATAAAACAAAGCATGCTGTGTATCATTATATGGAAAGCTTACTTAATTATATTATCTTCATCCCTTACGAGTCATATCCTGATTGGAGCCAATAGCGAACTTGATTACCTATTTTTACATTATTTACTATTGGTTAATTGGAATCATTACTAGTGCGTGTGGAATCTTGTGTACCAATAGATAAAGTTCATCTTATCTTGAAATCTCGAATAAATGAATAAAACCAAATGCATCTCAGTTTCTCTCTGAAAGATAATTTTAATTACATAAAGAACTTTTATGCTGAAACAAAGCAATTTCCTGTAACTGATAGAAAAAGGCCAAAAAGTGCTTTATGTTAACCAATTAAAGAAACAAAGATAGGTAAAAGTGGCGCTTATTGTGTGCTAAACTTAATTTGGTATTGGAACCCACAAAGATAAAATAAACTTCAGTATAGTGCATTTTGTTATACCTTTTCTTTCTTGTATAGACCCTTAAAACTCAATTACTACTACAGAGAAAATTATGTTTAAAAATTTCTTTTGTAATAAATAAAACTTGAATTTTTGTTCTTACAAGGGACGTAAATTTAAGTAATGTTCACTTCTTTATCGTAACATTTCTTGCTAGTTTGCGCTTTTTTAAAAAAAGAATTAGTATGGCTACAACTTTAATAAATGAGGTTTCAGAAGTTACTACTAAATGTTTCATAATTTTATTAGTGCGGCAGAGACCGTCGCACTCTCTGGCAACCTTATTCCGTCAATTTGCATTTCATTTCCCCAGGAAATCGCTTTAGAGAATGAGTAATCAGATGATCGTTAAGGAATATCAAACCCACTGCACCGTTTAATGATCAAATTAAGACCTTACAAAATAGTGTTATTAGGACCTTGGACTTTCAAATCGTTATACACCACAGCGGTTCAATCCTGCCTTAAGCATATCCTCCCCCCTTTTCGTATAGCCCAAGTGCTTACCTTCAAGGAGAGAGAGAGAGAGAAAAAAACGAAATTAAAATTTGAAGTGTACATCACGAGGCACAGTGGCTGGTAGTTGCTAATTGGATTTAAGTACTAACATACTTTGAAGCACTTCTTGGAATACGCTGTTATGGCTGTCTATTTATCTTCTAGGGAACACACAAATATACATTTGAAAAATTCGAATGTTTTCTAAATATGATATATAATAGAATGTTACCTTCATCTAAGTTAAAGAAAAACAATACAACCTGATATGTTAACATGTTACGAAATTGTGTTTCATTTTAATTTTCAATAAAATTATATTAATGACTAATTATCCACTACAAAATTAAATAGTCTTGTTTTGTTATATAGTAAATAATATGTGTAGAGCTTGGAGAATTGAATTTTATAGATTAAGCTTTCAGTTTTTTATCCAAAAGGAGTTCAGTTCGTTAGTAGAGAAGAGGATATGTACCGTATAAGAAATTATTTGGTTATAATGAAATTCATGAGTTAGTATTGACCAATTTATTAGATATTCCATGTGTCTATTTTTCATGAGGATTATACGCGACACCAGTGTGATGGTTGGCCATAAATTTCAGAACGAATACTATGGCAAGTTTTAACGAAAATAAGAAAGATTAAAAAACCTCTACATTAGCTCCAAAGCAAAATATTTACAGATAAAATTAAAGCAGATGGTTTGACCTATTAGCAGTTCTGAACAGCCACTACGTTAAATATTTACAATATTTAATTTATATGTGAATTTTACTAACGTAA
Organism: Lepisma saccharinum; assembly: GCA_022664845.1. Lineage (NCBI taxonomy): Eukaryota > Metazoa > Arthropoda > Insecta > Zygentoma > Lepismatidae > Lepisma > Lepisma saccharinum. The sequence continues at coordinate 65,926 of JAGDQP010000699.1, forward strand.
GCGTCTTAGTAAATTTTGAATCGCTACTTCTAGTTCCTTTTCATTGCTTATTTGAAGGACCACGTTTATAAATATGCACTGCAATGACAATACATTTATGTTTTTATATCCTAGAATGTACAAACCTCAAGCAAACTTGTGGAATTCAAACTTTAAATTTTCCTTTGTTATGAATAGATTTCTATTTATTGGCATTTAATATGGCTTAAGGGTGTATCCATGGGAAACAGAATGAGGAAGTTAGTGGAGATAATCCTAAAAAAAACAAGATGCGATTCCACTATTATTTTGGCACAACTGAAAAAAAGCAACGCTTCAGTCATGATGACCTATTCCGAATCCGATACACAAAATCTTATTTCTCTCTAGAAAAAGAGAGTCCCTTTTGAGAAAAGATCTTGCTTAGTACTTCGATTTAATGACCTCTCGGTTATAAAACAAGAAATTAAGAACATGAAAATGTATTCAGTAGTCTCGTATTTAGCCATTTTGCAAGCCTTTATGATTTTCTTGCAAACTAAGATTGATAAAACACAGTAGAATGCTTTAATAAATTAATTTACATGTTCAATATCGCTTCACAAACATGGTACATATATTCCCAGTAGACTGACTACTCTACACCTTTTAATTAAATTGGACAGGTGACACTAATAATTAAATGTTACATTGAGCTCCTGCCACAGTGTTCCATTTAATATTGTTTTGACGCAGATAACTCTAACCATCTAACGCATATTTTTATGACCATGATCATAACATTTTTATCTACCAGATCGTTTGGAAAATAATAAGAGATTTTTCATAAGCACATCATTAAAACCACTCACAATGCTTAAAACATCAGCAAGATTATAACGCCATTGATGACACCGTCTACAAGTCATAATACGTTTAGCAGCTTTTGTCGTGTGAGAGTAGTATGTACAAAATATGTGGAAGAAGTGAGTTGCGGGTGATTCTGCTTCAAAAGTTCAAACTTGATCATGATGCGGCACAAATCCACAGCAATTGGGCCGAAATATGGGGCTAGGAGACTACATTGGAACGTGAGGTTCATTAATGGTTTAAAAAGTTTCGTTTCGAAGGAACACAGTGAGTAAATTGTATCATGAATTACTACATTCTGAAGGCATCTGCTGAGTTGGTCATTGTCGGATAACTAACCGAAGAATGAAATATGACAGTTTCCATAGCATCCTAAAATTTCCACCAAAATGGGTAACGAAAACACCTCGTAGAGTGAAGAAATATTAGAAAGAACAACGGTTTGAGATTGAGTTTCCCTGTGATATTTTATTTGGCAAATAAAAATACCCCTGTTTATTAGTATTGTAATCAGTTATGAAAATTGATTGCAATAGACGACAGTGACCGTTTTGGACAGAGCTTGTATTCTGGTAAATTTCCTAAAGTGTGTTCAAGACCAGAGTTTACTCAACAAAAAATTATGTTTGCCGAGTAGTGGACTGTTCAAGTTGCCACACACTATATATATCAGAGTCCTGCTAATAGTTCCTCAGGCAGATACTGTAAAACCTGAATACACGTGAAAATGTGTGCTAATAGGATCCTTGTTTGGTTAACAGAGATGATTTCAGCCTTCTCCTCTACAATGCACAAGTAGACGCGTGATATTTGACAAAGGAATCTACGGAAACTGAGGAAGAAAACTCTGATGCATAAACTACGCTCCCCTGATTTGGCATCTGAAAAACCAACCTAAGGTGCATAATCTACTGAAAAAGATAGTATGTCATCCACACCTATTTTGCAACCAGAGTTTGGTTTGTACTGAACTGATATGGAAGCACATGTCAATAATTGACAAAGGTAAGGATATTGAAGAAGCTTCTATCTAATAGACCCATGTTGTGAGTTCCTAAATCGACCATTATCTTCAGAACTATCTGTATTTCTCCAGTTGTTATAATCCATTAGTATCTACAGCATGACACAGTTTGTTTTAAGCTTCTGTTGCTGCATGATTGTCTTTTTGAATATTGTGTAAATTTTAAATTTATGGCTGTTTCCTCCATTTCGAAATCACCGACACTATTCGCCAGTTATCGTCTATCAGGTATGGACGGTAAATGTGTTTCCTATTTATAATAAAATCAGAAGTTTACCTCTATGAGCGTGTAAAAAAATGGTGATTAATACATATTTATTTAGTTACAATATTTCTATAGGATTTAGAGTTCTGGTCAACAATTTGTGTAAAATAAAACTTATTGTATGAATAATAGAGAAACATTTCACAACTATAAGTTTAATGAACAACCTTAAATGACACATCAAGCTTGAATTTACACATCAGTTATATAAAATCTAAGGCCACTGGAAGTGACTGTCACTATTTAATAAAACAGTAATTTCATTGTTTATTACAATGCAATAAATACTATATTTTGTTTCAATTTTAAATTAAAATAAAATAAATAGTTTAGGTTTCTAAATTCAAATTTGGATTGTTGTAAACCAAATATATTTAGATTTAATATTTTAAAGCAGATTAAATGTGATATTAGTAATAATCAACTGATTTACCCATCCGTTAGTGCGGCGTGGGTAAAATACGTTGAAAACTAATATTCGTACTACTGTTAATACTGCAGCAAATACTACTACTATGACAACAACTACTAATACTACTGCAGCTACTATTAATACTACTACTTTAACAACAATAAATTATAAATAGTAAGAATTAGTAGTTGTTGTTGTTCTTGTAGTACTAGTTGTATCATTACTAGTAGTACTGGTACGTCCTTAGTGTTGGCAACGGATTGTACTCACTCTGCAAAAACGGGGGGGCAAATGAAACTAGTTATGACATAATATCTATTCTTCCCTCGGTTCATTTTTATTTCTACTTGGATAGAATACCTTCGCTACTGTGTATACACTGCAGATTACAATCCATATTCAAGTATTTATAGGAATTTGGACAGTTATATTATTCCAATTATGGGTAATTCTCAATGTACTCAACAACGTAGTAAATTGCATATGGTCAGATGTAAAATTTTACTGAAAAAAAAAACGCCTACTACAATGAAAATGGTCAACATTAACATGACTTTAAGTTTTCTCCAGCATATTTGTTGCGGAGTCAATGACTGTAACCAGTAGACCAAGGAGTATTACGTTTTCTTTCAAAATTGACTCGGAGAGAAAGAATGCAGTGATATGATATACATCACAAATATATAAGTTGCATCTGATGCTTTATTGGAAGGTTGTTCTATTTTCTCTTCTAGTATGAAATAGCACTATGGTGACTATGGTGTACAAGAATCAATAGTAAAGATGAGCTAGACGTATAAACAAGAACAAAGGGAAAACACCGGAGGTATAAATGGGAATTTTCGTCTCAAGCGCGGTCATAAAATTTTTATTATTGCTTTTAATCTCTTTCTGGTTTTGATGCAGTCCAACTGGCAAATGAATATTTCCTGTACGTGGTCTGGTTGAAACTAGTGCTTCACTTTGGTCTTTGCGGTATTAATCAGAGCGCAAGTGAAAGAAACAGCCGTCTGTTGGGAAGCCGCAACGTTGGTCTGCTTCACGTTACATACAGGCGCTCGAGAAAAATAACACGCCAAGAGACAAAAGATAGTTGGGTAACAAAGCAAATAGCATTAGATTTTTTGTTTCTTTTTCTGTGAACAATATGTTCCAAGATAATAAATAAAATCAAAACTAAATTAGCCATGAAATACTTAAGATAAATGCACGAAATTCAGAAGTGGAACAGTACAATATATTATAAACAGTTGAACATTTTCGAGAATGTTATAATAATACAAGAATGCAGGAAGATACGTATATGATAAGTAGTCTACATATCTGAAACACTCACATACGTAAAAAAAAAAAAGAGGACAAAATAAGCGTTGAATAGAAGAAAGCCTTTCCACAAACATGCGTTTTGAAAAACAAATTAGCCTCAACATTTCTAAATTTATCCAAAACGTTTAGCCGTATTGTTCTCCGGAGCTATGTTGACGTATTGATATCAAATGTTAAAGATATACTAGTTAAGATATGGAGAGTTAAAGAAGTCATTAAACGAATAAACAGCCATATCCAAGAAAAACGAATTGCATGCGGTACCTAGTACTTGTAATGCTTCGTCTAGTGTTCACTGGTTCATTTACATAGAATGATTTTCGACATTGCTGAAAATTTAAAAGTAATATTCTAAACGGATATCAATATTACATTTACAGATTCCAAACATATGTTGTGAATGAAGTAAAATTAATTAACTAATTTTCAAAGTTGCCTTCTTTCGGAAACATTTATAGCAAAAAATATCATTTACGGAGGGTGTTTTTATGAGCAAAATACTCGTGATTTTGCAGCGATCTGCATGTCTGTAGAAATATGCAAATGCAGAAAACCGCAAAATTTCAGAATCTTGCCGTAGGTATTCAACATTTTTAAGTTAAACACGCTTCAAATAGTTAAAATGCTAATTTTAGTGGAAGGAGTTGTCTAAGTTTCATATCTAAAAACTTTCGACTTACATTTCCATTGGAGATTCATGAATATATGAAAACCTGAATTACCTCAAGAGTCGCAAGTTTGTAACTCCTGAATAAGATGAATTTCTCTGTACCTGCATGTAGATAAATAGTAGATATTCTGCGAATGAATAGTAGTAGTAAAAACAATCTATATCTTACAATGTACTGTAGTGCTTTTATATGATTTTCTTCTTCTTTCATGGCTGCAAAGCTCTGAAATGCGCCTTGGCCTCCAGTAGTATATGCCTCCACAGACGCTTGTCCTTCGTTATTGTTCTCCAGTTCTGAATTTCTCCTTGCTTCATATCACCTACTTCTAATACTGAGTCCCACCATCTGCTTTTTGGTCGGTCTAGCGAGCGTTTCCCTTCCACTGTTCCTTCAAATATTCTCCTTGCTATTCTGTCTGGGTCTGGTCAGATTATTTTACGCAGGATTTTCCGTTCGAAGCAACTTAACTTCTGTTTTTCTTGTTCTCAAAGTATCCAGGACTTTGAACCAAAGACTGTAACAAACAAACTAACTACTAACTCTATGGCTTATGAAACTCCCAGGTTCATCGCCGCAGTAACAAACGTTCGCCATTAGATTCTATCCTGTTCAACATCAAGCCAGTTTTCATTACGAACACCTACTTCCCGAAGATCTGTTCTAAAATTGTCCTCCCAACGACGTCGCGGTCTTCCCAATGGTCTCCTTCCATCCGGCCTTCCAACCAGAATAGAATATAATCTTCGTCCCCCCCCCCCCATCCGAGCTACATGGCCTGCCCACCTTAGTTGTCGCGATTTCATTATTTTTACATCTGGTGAATCGTTGAAGTTTTTCATTATGAAGTCTCCTCCATTTTTCAGTCATCTCGTCCCGTTTAGACCCGTATATGTTTCTCAAAACCTTATTTTCAAACACACGTAATTTATGTTCATCTGCTAGGGTCGTACTCCAACTTTCGCAACCGTAAAGTATTACCGGGAGAATAACAGTTCTGCATATTTTCAATTTCAATTTCCTTGATATTAATCGCGATGTTAAAAGTTTTTGGACTGAACAGAAAAATACGTTGTCCGACATTAAGCAACTTTTTATTTCTTCTGTGATCTCATTTTGTTTGTTACGTATGCTCCCAAGTTTTTACATTTGTTTACTTTCTCTATGACCTCATGCCTAATTCTTATGTTTTTATTTCCTTCATCCCTGTGTTTCGGCTTGTTACGGTAACTGGTCTAATTAATGTCCTGTAAATTTCTGCTTTTGTTCTTCTGCTTACTGCTCTTGACCAGAAGGTCGATAGCAGAACGAAGTATGCACTGTTATCTGTGTTTATCCGGTGTTTAATTTCTATTGTCCGGTTATTTTCGGTTGTTATTATTGTTTCCAGATAGGTGAATTCTTTCACTCTTTCAAAATTGTAGGCTTCTATTTCAAAGTTTGATCCCAGTCTTCTAGCTATTACTTTGGCTCTGTATATGACTAGTAATTTTGTGTTCGTTCAGTTCTAACCCTATTTTCTGCGCCTTCTGGAAGAGCATGCAATTCAGTTTGCTGAATGTTTTTTTAATCGCCTTGAGGATCCAGCCAATGATGTCAATATCGTCCGCATAACCTAAGATTTTATAGCTGTTATTCATGAGAGTCCCCGTTCAATTCAAATTAGCTCTTCTCATCGTTACATCAAGTGCGAGGTTGAATAGTACTGGAGCAAGTCCATATTCCTTTAGACACAGAATTTGTTGGATGTGTGTTTTCCTATTTTGACTGAGGCGGATTCTCCAGTAGCATCTATCTTAAACAGGTGTAATAATTTGTTAGGAACTCGCAGCTCATTTAAAGCCTTCCACAGTTTGTTTCTCAGGGCTCTGTCGTACACTGTACGGTTTAAATGATTCTATTACGTGTAAAGAGACATTTGCCTAGTTTATAAATCGATATTTGGTACACAATGATACCTAGACAATTAAACGTGAGTTTGGTGTAAGCCACAGAATAATGCCTATCTGCCGGAAAGATAATTTTACGTGATACAATATAATTTATATTTTAAGCAAATGAATGGAAGAAACATACCTCTACTTTTAGTTTTAAACTATGTATGCTATCTTGAACACGAAGTAAATTATCAATTATATTTTTTTTAAACAAATGAGGTGAATCCCAATCTCCTACAACCGGTTCATATTCCTATCGCAAAACGGTCGTTCCCTAATAAACTTGATTAATACCCATTATCCATTGTGGACTACTCTTAAAGGATGAAAACTCATTCTTTCAATTTTAAAGATTAATTACATCTGTAAAACATCGGAATCCCATCTCAAAATATTGTACTTATTTATCGAAAGTAAGAGTGATTCTTTTGAAATCACTATTTTTTATTGAAATTCAGTGTTTTTTTTTTTAAATCAAAACATTTTATCATTGAACAAAGAATGAAATTTTCCGTTCTTCTGATCTAGTGTTAGCTTTCCTAGCCAGTTGAGTACTTATCGTCAAGAAGCTCAGCAATTGTATGAATGAGTGACTTTCACTGTGTTAATCATGCCGTATTCGATACAACAAAGAGCTACAATTGAACTATCTTCAGAGAGGTTCATCAAAAAGACACAGGACTGTTTTGGTAATCTGTTTTCGGATCAGTTCGGTTCAGCAAGAAGCAATAAACATGATTTGGCGTAGTAGGCTTGCAACGGGGTCAGTGGTCAATGTTTGAAAATAAATATACATGCACATGTTCAAACATCCATGTTTATTACTGAGATCCAAAAGAGAATTATATAAGAGGCCCGAAAAAATAAAGCGAAAGTTACGGCAGGAGGCACAAGTCAAACGCACAACATGTCAACGTGTAGTAGCATTGCTTCACATGACGTGCAATGAAAAAAACATTTATGGCCTCCACGACCACCAGACGTAACGCTGTGTACATTTTATTTGTCAGGTTACGTCAAGGTTAGGGTTTATGGAACTAATTCACAAACTTTGGCCGAACACAAATTGCAGACTGAACTTCATGTATTGAGTGTGGACAATGTGCTATTGCAGAAAATATTCCAGAACGTGATTCTACAGGCTAAATGTTGCATAGAAACTGAGGAACACATGAGGTAACAAGTACGTGCGTTTCCCATTTCTATGTATAAAGCATACGAGAAGGGACACCGGGACCTGGTTTGCTTGAGCTTCAATTTAACCTTGTCAGCCTATATTGTATAGTAAACATATTTAGTTTCTTTTCTCAAAATGATTTTCAAAATTAAGTAACGACATGACAAATCATAATATATTTTTACAAACCTTCTTTTGTGTATCCATCAGAAAATTCGTCATAATCGGGTAAGCTCTTGTTGACGTTTCTTTCTACCTAGGTAATTACACACATATAATGTATCTAAGGAATAACACACACATAACTCTTTCATATCTGTTTTGCTTGTTCAGAATATCATACGAAGAATCACCTGACGACGTTCAAAATATATACGTACGATCAAAACGAAAGTTTAATAACATTATATATCTAGTTCAATAGAGCACACAATGATATCTAAGTTACTTTCTTCTGAGACTTCTTTGTTATTAAGCATAGTTATTAATTCATATATGTTACGCATAAAGTCTTTGTAATAATTACTTAAAATGTGTATATTACATTACAGAAAGAAGAACGAATGCATATATTTAAATTTGGTTCTTAAGAGTGAAACGATTGCATATCTCTTTATGCTTGAACTTTCTTCTCGTATTCCCTAAAGTAGCTTAAGGCAATGTAGCAACGAATTCCCTTCCATACTACGAAAATGTTGGTATTTTGGTTGTAGTATCCGAGGAATGCATGACGTAATAGTAGCAGATTAAAGAAGTCTTTCAAGGAAGAGTGAGTTGGGAAGCTTCTGAATGCCCCACTTCCTGTTTCAGTCAGTATCTGAGCTTTAAATCATATATATATTCCAAACCAAAAGTTGTTATGGATAGCTGTTTGTAGTATTTTGTGTGTGTAAAGAAAGTACTGAACATTTTCTTTTAGTTAACCAAAAAAATTAAACTATTTATGTAATCACTAGGTAACTAGTATTCAAGTTGAAAAAAAAAATATAAGTTGTTGAAAATAAATAAAAGTGCAAGGATGGAGAAATGCGGAAAGTGTTCTAGAATGCATTATACTATTTATTCTGTGAAAAATCAGTTGTAAAGAGGAATGTAGAATGTTATTCCTCCATACAACCAAATAAGCACCCGGATTAAATGTAGATGGCCGTGAATATTCAAAGTTCAGAGCGCGTGTAGTTAAAGTACAGTGGTTTCTTCATTCACAGATCGAACCTTGTACTTGATAAAGTATACCATCACATAGAATCAAAGTCAAGATATGATAGTCTAACCTCTTCGCCTGTATATGTATTATTATTGTTATTACTATTATTATGTAGCCTTGAAACTAGTTGAGTATTGCTATCACGTGAACGAAGCTAGCACCTTCTCTTACCCAACTTATTAGATTCATCCTTACCCGCTCTTATATATAGAGTGGTAACGTAATGAACCGGCAAACTTTGGTAGAATGATATCACATAAAAAATAAGTATGAAGTCTTAGTCACCATCGTGGAACTTTGGTCACATTTTGGAGTTACAGGTTTCCGAAAGTGTGGGAAAATACTCTAAAACCCTAGTGACTAAAGCTTTTTTACTTGCATTTTATGTACGGCACTATTATTTGAAGGTACACTACATTACCACTCCCTATATAAATATGATACTATTGACAAGAGTGACAGATATCAAGTAACAAGCAACTCAGTATCGAAAATTACGAGTTACTACACTGAAACGAAGTAACCAATGACAGAACGGTATTAACTATTTAACTGCTCATTAAGAATATTATGTTTCTTTTCATCTGTTGTAAGTTGCAGAGATAAACATAGGGTTGATAACAAACAGTTAATACTAACATATTGATTTTATGCTAAATTACAAAGCATAGTTTTCTTAGAAACTGGCATTTGCGAAATGTCTGTACACTAGAATATGTAATATTCAAAAGGTTCCTAATTATGAAATTATTAAATCTACTACTTTATTAGCATCATATATCGATGAAAGGTACAATCAAAAGAAATTAAAGTCCTACAGTTAAAATAAGGACGTACATTTAGCTTTATTTTCTATTGTACATAATGATCCCATTCACATTCAAAATCTCTCATAACAGATCTTAGTAACCATATTGTTCGATTTTTCATCTTCAAAAAAAAACAAAACCAAAGCGGAGAGGAAAAGAAGGGGGATATAACGTTACATGGAAATAAAATAAAAGAAAAAAAATATTATTTTGTTTGTTCCTAATTATCCTGTGCAGTTAGCTAGTTTCGCTATTTCCAGTCCTATGTATATATATTTATTCAGAGGGGTGAATTCCAAGTACAAAAATTTGTCTCTTCAATTTTACCAATTTCTCATGGTATATGCTCCAGTGGTTCAGAGTTCACTAAATGAACCAAATTTATTTTCAAATAATTTCCCAGGTCGCTGTACCATGCTTAATTCTACTAATGTTTGGAGGCTTCTCCTCCATTTTGAAATAAAAAAAGAGGAAGAGAAAGAGAGAAATACACAGAGGGAGACAGAATCATTAAGGAGGACGGAGAGGCTACAAATCGCAATTTGCTTCAATGCGAAATAACGTTTTAATCCTGTTTTACACTTGTTTCGCTAACTCTAGTCTCTCCTCTCCTATCTCTCCCTCCCTCTTGCTTCTGTTATGGTCTCCATTTCCCTCCCAACAAATTGCATAAGCTTTATAGATAAAAAGAGAATTATCGTTCGTTCTAGTCCGGGTGACTATCTTTTTTGCTTATTCATATTTGTTTGAAAATGTGAAAACGAGTTCTCGGTTCAAAAAACAAACATTTGTAAAAACAGATATTTGTAACTGAGTATTACGTATATTTTTTTCTTTTACTCTGCTCAAACCATACTATTGTTATATAATGCTTATTCTCTCAGATTTTTATAGTATACTGTATATATTCATATACATGTACAGAGCTGCTTTAGCTCAGTTGGTAGACGTTGGCTTGGCAATCGGATGGTCCTGGGAACGAACTCAGTGCCAATCCATAGTTTTTTCGGAGATTTCCTTCAATCAGATGACACAAATGCAGAGTTGGTACCTTAAAAACTAGGTCTTGTCAGAATTCCTTTCAACATCTCCACAATTCACTAATAAAGTTGCCTAAAGACCATAAATAAATTCGAATTCAAATTCAGGCTGTCAACAAAGCTTGAAAACACATGTTGTATTTCCGGAATGAAGTGAAATGTACCAAATGCGGAAAAAAGGTATTTCGTTATCTTGAAACCTATTTACCTAAAAAAAAAAATCCCCTCTGATCTAGGACGAGGCAAACGGGCCCTAACTCGAAAAATTCGAATTGCAACAGAGAGGGAGAAATATATTCTTTGAAATATCCTGTTAAAAACTTAGAAGTAAAGCAATATTGATAATACTGACAAGGTATATCCGCGAAGTGTCTGACAAATATTGGTTTCATATTGAACAAAATTCAAATTTCTGCCTGTCTCAGTGTGTATTATACTATTTTTAGCGGCACAGAATGGTAATTTGTATATTTATGAGTCTTTATAAATACGAGATTCCAGAGTAATGGGATTACGCTAGGACACATTCAAACATTAATAAACATCATTTATGAAGAAATAATTTGAATTGTCACACCACTGTTTCAAAGAACGTATCCATTTATTTATTTAGCCAAACGCTTTTGTGAGCGATATAGACTTCCAGAGCCGTAATGATTATCATCAATCTTCACGCACTTATCCATAATCAGTTCAGTGCTCTAATATTAAAATTCAACAACATGGTTAAACATGCCTAAAAAAATGCTGCTTTTCCCGTTCGCTATGATTTCGTTGATGCTCCTAACAATGTTTTCTGTAAAACGGAAGATTCGAATTCCTCAAATTCCACATGACATTTATTCAGTGTGCTTCTGTCGTGTATATGTATGCTTACAGGATTGGTTCAAGACTCATAAACATGTAAAAGTACCGCTATGGGCAGCTCAAAGTAATATCATAAACACTGTCCATTTTATTCAATATTTTACCCATCTCCGTCAGGCACTTAGCGAATGGATTTTGAGCGAGTAGCACTCGTTGTGCCTTCTTTTTGGTACTGCAAGAAAATTAAAAGGCGAAAATAATTTCTAATCGGAAGAAAAATAAAATTCGGATACGTTCTTTGTTACAGTGTTGTCATAATTCATATTATTCCTGCATTAGTGATGTTTTTATGTGATTTTGTTTTAATGTTTGAATGCGTCAGAGCGTAACACCATTAATATGGTATCTCTGATCCCATATATCCCATTATCTCTTATCCCCAAATATGAAAACCGAACATCACATCCACATGTAGTTCTAATTGTAAGAAACTTACTTAAAATATATTAGTAGTATATTATACACCATACATGTATTAAGCAGTAAAGTAACAACAAAAATATTTGTTCATGTAAGTAGACTTTTTGGTAACAATTATTGTATTAACTCTACAATACAGAAACTGTTCAGACGGATATTTCTAAATGTTACAGTTACATTGTTGAAAGATTAAGCTTCTTTTTCCGCTATCAGTAATACAAACGTAGAGTGAGAGTGTTCTGAAGTTGTTAATTGGATGCTCTGGTGCTCTGGTCACGAAAGAAGAACTAAAGCATTATTTAAGGCTTTTCATAATTTCTATATAATGACAGCAACATCTGGGGATAAGATACTTTAAATTGGAACAAGAACACGTATTTTTCATACTGTACTTATCATAGAGTTCAAGGTAACCAAAAAAGGTTTTGCTGCTCTAGAGCACTGATAAACAAAGAGCAGTGGACGGTTAGTGAATATGGTACGTACCACCGTATCTTCCAGCCAAGTTGCTGAAGGGTCCCCGGGTCCTGTTTGCCACATGTGCCTTGGCAGTGTCGTGGAAGACCAGCACACCCTTGCGATTCACCAATGCCGGCTCCTTCTGCCGCAATGCACGGTACACCAATTGCAACTGCTGTAGGTAGAGGTAAGCAGTGATGGTCTGACTACGTGGAAGAAGCTCGTAATGCACCACTTGACGACAAGTCCACCATACAGAAAGCATAATCTGTCGTGGGTGCAGAGGTGATCTTGAGGTGTGAAGAATAGGGTCACGCGGCGACAACCAATATCTGGTACTCTTAGGAGTGTCATATAGGACCCACTTTTCGTCACCAGTGAGCAAGTGATCAAATATGGATGTGTTCAGGTGCAGAGTGAGCAAGGACAAACAGGCTGTCACTCTTTGCTCCTTGTTGGCTGACGGCATTGTGTAGAGTACCCACTTGCTTAACCTGTATGACTTCCCCATACCATGCAGATGCTGTCTGACTATTTCAGCGGAAACACGAAACCTTTCTGCAAGTTCATTAAACATTAGACCACTGTCCTCCTCGATGGCTGATTTCAGGGCCTCGTCATCCAACACATGTGATCGTCCACTGCGAAATTCATCAGCAAGGCCCGAATGGAATTTCTGGAACCAATGCCTGGCGGTGCGTTCGTTCACGGCATTCTCACCAAATGCCTGGCATATGCGGCGACTTGATGCGGCAGCTGGCAGGCCCACTTTAAAGTCATACATCAAACGCACGCGAAGAAGCTGCTTCGATACCTCCATTTCTCTTTTACCCTGGACGAGCTATGACTGCTGTATGTGAGCACCGTGCCTGTATTACTAAAGGTCGATGGGCAGACTAACTCCCGATCGCTTGTCAGGCATGTGCGTCATTTCGTTTCCTCTCTGTGAGCGCATGATTAATTGGACATCAAAAAGGACGAAAACTTTTTGGTTACCTTAATATGATGGACAAGTATGGTACAGACATTGACGTTTTAAGACAAGTCAATACAATTAAATTGAAGTTTTCCAGTAAACGAAAAACAAAATAAAAATCTAGCAACGAAAAGTGTAAGTCTTCTTTTCGTACCATCTTGCTCCAAGAAAACGATGATAGAACATGGTTAAGAGGTAATCCAGGTTCTATTAGCACTTGTTAGTCGGCTGAAAGTGTTAGATAGCGTGTTATAATTACCTGAGATTTTTTAATTTTCCCCAATATTGGAGGTAGATTACCAATATGTTATGGAAACTTAGATTACGAAATATTATTAATAGCAGATACTAAACTCTGAAATTCGTTACGTTCATGATTTAACAAAGTTTATTTCGAAAAATGAATTTCCCTACTCTCTTTATTTAGATTCTTTAAGTCTCTTCCAGGTCTTTTATAGGGCATAAAAATGCAACTTCTGTTTTTAAATGTTACATTACTAATACTATTCAAGGTATAATATTAGTACTCTGGTATTTAGTGGTTTTTTATTAATTTTCTTCAATATTTCAACTTTCTAGATTTTTAGTATTATAAATGTATTTATCATTGCCGATGGGCGAACAAAAATACTAAAATTTAGTATGTACAAATAGGAACAGAAATATTATTTAATGATTACTTAAAAAAAAATACAACATATTTTTTGTTTGGATTAAACATTGAATAATGACAATGTTAATAAAATATTACTGATGGTATCAATTATTGGAATATTAATTTATTTTGAAATTATTGTATATTAACGAACTTCTGAAGGCAATCGCTGTAGAGTATAAAGTATCTGTAATTTTATATGTATGTCTCGAGAATCGTTTTATGAATGTTTAATAAATAGCCTATACTAAGTTGTTGATGTGCAAACTCCAAAGAAATTATTTAATTTTTATCACATTTTATTAGCAATGAGGGATGTTGTTCAGTTCAAATTACATACACACACCTACACACACACACACACACACTCACTCTCTCTCTCACACACACAAGTACGAACATATCAAATCAGTTCCCAATACATGTATTTACAACCAAGTTTGTGATTGAGCGAATGCCGCACAAAGGGGTTTTTCCCTCATTAAGAATTTCGTTGTCAAGTAATTAACACTTGGCAATAGGCCAAGGAACCTCCTCTTTAAGCTATTATCTTCGATCCCATCTTTTTACTGAATTTGATGTATTGTGTAGTACTTCGATTGTGCGTTGCTAAGCTTACACGCTTCTAGTTCAGAAACCACAAACGTTTTTGTAGGTTTCTTCTCAGAGACTATTTTATTGTTTGTATATCTCAATTTATTCTATCACATTAAACCACGAGGGCTCAGGACTGGCCTGTGGCGTGTGGGGTGATCAGCTCGATCCAGTACATGCCATATGGATTTTGTTGTGCTCAAACACTGTGTGAGTAAGTTTTCTCGGGGTTCTCTCATTCCCTCCCATTTTCTTCATTCCGACAATCACTTTTAAAACATCTTTTACATGGCACTTTTCTCATTTGGTTTGCTCCGCTGTAACTTTGATAGTTTGGTCTACCGTAAGGAACACGGTTAAGTACATTAATTAGCAATTAGACAATATAACTCATAACAATTGCGTAAATGTAAGCATATTCCTGCTGTATACAAACTAAAACACTGGAGTTATAATCATATGAACCGTTTGAAAGAGAAGAAACATAAAATATAACAATACAGTCTAAACAAATCGAACAAACATCTGATCAATACAATATGATCAATTTTAAATTTTTAATATTTCCTGAAAACTGGAAAAAAAAATGTCTACGTTAATAAGAATAGTATCTAACAGACTGACTCGACATAATATCGGAGTACTTTGCCTCTGGTTTCAAGCTGGTTGGAAGTAGGTTTATATATTGATGTTATGCAAGTAGTGTTCATAGATTCTCTAATATGTAGCTTGAAACCTTTATAAATAGCAACAGTATAACATATTCTTTAACAGTAGACATACTTAAAGCCAAATGTACGTATATTTCACGTTTAGTTGCTGGAGTCAACTGGATTAAGAAGTTTGTTCTATCTTAAAGTTTGTATGCATTAACCACATAAATATCATCTTACAAAATACATACAAGATTCCTAGCTATCTACTAATTTATCTTCGTATTCATTCTCACAACATTTTATCCATTTGTTTAATTCAAAACTAAAGAAAGACAAAAAGTAGTTCCAAAAAGATCTACTTTCTTTCTTCCGAGAAAATCCTTTACGAACATTCTTTCCCTTCCCATTTCTTAAAACTGTGGTGGTGAACCTTATGTGTCAAATGGTGTAAAGGTTCACCACCCTTGAAAACGTGGTGCTCTGAATAAATATGACAGAGGCGACAGCCATAGTGATTCATCATTCTTATTTCTTGCAGTTTTGTGGACCCTTCCAAAAATAAAAGAAGCAAGAATGGAAGGAGGAAGAGAAGTTAAGTTTTTAAGAGGAGTGGGGGAGAAGCAAAAGACCAAAACGAGACAGACTTGTTGAAATGCGACAGATAGATGAATATTACATATGGTTAGATGTTGTGAGGAAACTACGTATGAGACTAAATGTATGCGTAAAAGGAAGAAACATGATGAAGAAAAGGTGAAATATTAGAAAGAGGAAAGATATGAAGTAATAAATATGTTTGTGGGAGGGTCGAAATGACAAATAAGTAAAAGAAGGCGTCAAAATGGAGACAAAAGAGAATAAAGAAAAAAAAATGTATTTCTGTTTATTCGTGTGAACGTGACTTTAATGAAATATTCCGTACAAGAAGATGGACAATATTTATTTTGAATTCATAGTTTCGCATTATATACATGAAATAATGTACGGTTTAGTATTCTCATCGTTCAGTTTTGAAGGATATTTAAACCACTTAGTAGTAAGAGGAAGAAAATCCGAGACTGCAAATATAAAGTGTTTTAAACACGTTTTTAAAATACATATGTAAGTTTAAAATTCCATGTTGTTGAATGTATTAATCTCAACACAATCAATGTCTCAACATTTAGAATGTAATAGAGCAAATTAGAGTTTGTAATAGCTAACTGACGTAAAAATTTAAATTGCGTTTTCGATGACAGATAATTTATTCGTTTTGTGAAAAGTGATTCAAGCTTGTATATCATAACGCAGAATTTCCTTATTTACGTCCTGAAAAGAAAGCCGTAAAACAAGTGTAAATAGATTGTTTTTTTTTTAATACTTCCGACTATTAAAGCAATAAACATTTACTGTAGACTAAGGGACTTTTGCGGCTATACAATTCCAGGGCTCTATTCTGACTTCCCTTCTATCATTGAACAGGCTAAAACCTCTTTCTGCAACTCTCTGCTATCTAGTTTCATCTACTTTCTTCTATTACTCTAGCCGACTAGCGATAAAAGTCGGTACATCCACACCTCAGATACATAACTTACATTAAATCATACAGAAAATCACGACGCTATGATTAGTGTCTCAGTATAAGAACCTTACTTTCAGAGAGGCCCGGTCAATGTAGGCTTTCTCTTCGTAAAGTGAGTCTATATACAGACAAATTATTTATGGTTTTGATAAAGAAAACTAGCATAAGTCAAACATTTTTAAAATAATTTATGAACTACTCTTTCAATTAATTTGGGTACTAAAATATTTTGAGTTAAATATGGAAATTGTATCAAATGCAAAGTTTTCTAATTTTATCAAATGAGGAGCTTATATTCAAAAGGATACATCTCCAATGAGGGAAATTGTTCAGTACGCGTAAATAAATGTATTTTTTTTTAGAGATATCACTATATCGTGTATTGTAACTGTCCAGTTACAGTAGTAGATCACTTCCAGAGAAATGATTTTTTATGCCTGCTAAAAAAATTCCCTCATTGGACATGTGCTCTTTTCAAAATAATTTCCCACAGTAAGCAAAAAAACGATTGCTAACTGGAAAGAAAAGACGGTTATATCTACTAACAGAAATATATGACTTTAACATTAATATGTTCGTCAAAACCAAACGAAATGTGAACACAAGAAAATAATTACGTTGATATCAGTTGATTTAATGTTCTATACCAAGAAAAATATATTTTAAAATTAAATCGTAGATCGTAAGTATATAAATATTTACGTTCAATTAGTAAATTTAATTTTGAAGAATTCCTTTGCACCAGTTCAAAAGAAACTTTTATACACTAAACTCTACAAAAGAAGAAATTCTCGTAGCTCAGAAGTAACAATTCGCTGTTTTACTGAGCAGTATACTGATCGAATTTAATGTTCAAAGGAGAAAGTTTCTGTTATTATGTTACGAGTAATGCTTTCAAATCATTCATGTTTCTTGAGGTTTACTCAGAATCTGTCTAATTTTCATAGATCAGCAAATTAATATCATGAGAATCATCAAATATCCTTTTCATAGTCATTACGTTAGAAAAAATAAAGAAAGACTAAATAAAAGTAGCCTTATATATGATATCTGTGAACCGAGGTTAAAATGAACGCAAATAAAGTTCTCCTTAATGTGAATACACGCAGAAAAAATAGAGGAATGGGGGGACCATTGATATACATGAATGTTCCATTACAACGCTTGCAAATGGGCTATAATGAAAGGTAATTTCCATGCCGCGCATATTTATCCATTACATTGCTTTTACGAACTGCGATTGCATTCGTTATTGTGGAGGCCAATATGTGTTTGCAAAAAATGGTACGAACTCACTTTCCATTTTTAACTGTGTTTTCCCCCCGTCCAAGTATTATGAACGATATGTGGAGATTGTTAGAACAGTAGTTTCAAATATCATTGAAGAATATAATTGTAGATAAAAGAAATAGGAATTATATATTAGAATATAAGAAGCTAAATTTACAATTCTCTTGCCCTCCAAAAAGCAAAATAGCGTAGTTTCGAAATAAACTCAAGCAATTAAATATATTTATACGACTATTACATGAAACATGCAAAAATAAATGCCTCTTAACACTAACATCATCGTGAATTAAAATAAATCTTGTTCTCTATAGTGGCTAAAGGTTATTAACTACTTTGATAATACTCTCGGAGATGCGTAGTATATTGGGGGTCATTTCACATTATTTATTTTTAGCTGTTTTTAGGTAGCTATCTTTGGCAGCTCTTAACCAGTTGAGTAAGCAGTGAATTACTGAAAGTCACCCTTAGGGAGGAATAAATGAATTTATAGTAAAGGAAGTCTTTGGAAAGATAATGTACATGAGGGAGAAATCTTTCCAGTAAAGCAGAATTATATTATCTGTAGCAATTAATAATTAATACATATTTTGTACAGTCTTCACACAGACATTTAGATGCAACTAAAGCAGATTGCACTTACATTTTAAATAGTGCCTATATATGTTAACAGAAATGCACAATTTACATAAGAATCCAAGAGATACAAGTGACACTGACGAGATAATGTATAACCTCAAATCTATGCGACACAAAACTCATATATTGTACAAAGAAACCTTGGAATATAATGTGCCCATGTACAAAATATAACAATTTTATATTACATATATTTCGGATTATATAAAAAAGCTTCGCTTTGATTCGCTGGGGGCGCTGCACCCAGTCCCCGTGGGGGCTGCGCCCCGACTTCTTTAGTTTTGGAGGCTGCGCCTCCTTTATCTTAACCATCATCTCTTTGCTTGACTGCACCGCCATGGCGTCCATCTGCACCATCCCACAGGGAACTGCGCCCCAAAGGAAAGGTATGCACCATTTATTGTAAACTACTCTTGGTCATACACCTTCATACAAAATTTCGTTTCTCTAACTTCAATGGTTTGGAAATTGGGTTTTTGGGCTGCCATTTTAGATCCAAGTTGACAACTTTTTGAATGTTTTCTTATATTGTCGTGACCTACTTCTGATGGTACACCTTCATGTAAAATTTCATTTATCTAGCTCAAACGGTGTGCAAAATGGGTTTTGCGGCGGCCATTTTGAATCCAAGATGGCGACTTTGGATACATTGTGTAATATTTTAGTAACCTACTAGTGATAATGTACCCTCATACCAAATGATATGTTTCTAGCTGCAGCCGTTTAGGCTGTGTATTCTATGCAACGATGGGTTCGGCGGCCATTTTCTATCCAAGATGGCGACTTTTTCAACATTTTTAATATTTTCCTAAACTACTAGTGATCATATACCTTCATATCAAATTTGTTGTTTCTAGCTCCAGTAGTTTGGCCAAGGAATATTGATGAATAAGTCAGCCAGTCAGTCAGTGAGTCAGTGACCACGGAGCTATATAGTATGTGGATTACGCTCAAACTCTTTTATTCGAGAATTTCACTAATATCCATTGGCTTCTAGAGTGGTTATATAAACGCATATAATACCGAGCAGCATGACTCAGTTCTAGAGCGTTGGCTTAGTATTCTGGAGGTCCTGGCATTGGTCCCAGCGGCCGACCATCCTGACTAAAGGTTTTTCAGAGTTTTTGCCCAGCCAAACCAGGCAAATTCCGCGATTGTACCTTCAACTTAAGCCCTGGCCGCCACCTTCCCGCATCCTTCCCCCTCCCTTATGCTGGCCTGAGCCTTAAATGCCTAAAGGCCATAAAAACACAATTCAATATACACTCATAAAGGAATAGACAACAAAGAAATAAAAGTAAAATTTCTACAAACTTAAATAATTATTACTGCAAGAAAGGTGGAGCAAAAACATCCATCTAGTGGTGATTCAAAATTTATTTTCTATAACACTGCAGCACCAGTCATAAAGGAATATATATATATATACACACATATATATTGCAAATGGTCTCATCCTTACAACTTGTACAGTTACTTACAAAAGTAAATGGAGGTTGGATGTATAAGAAATACTTGTTCTTTCCTTCATGAAAATCATTTCAATATACGCCTAATAGTTAGAGTACCAACATGACAGTAAGCAAGAACATGGAATGCCAGGACATTCCTCCGTTTGGAGCAAGAAGAAATTAACTCGTTCAGCATCATTTAGAGAATCACGAGATAAATAAACAGAAATGCCATTCACTTTAACTTCTAAGAGATAGAAATTAATGCAAAGAAAAAGAAAATGGACATCATGCAGAAATCGTTACTTTGCATTGTTCATACAGAGAGAGAGAGAGAGAGAGAGAGAGAGAGAGAGAAGGAAAGAGAGGGGAGAAACAAGGTTAGAGGGAAAGAAAAATGGCGCAAGACATGGGAATAAATTATATTTTTACGCTTATGATTACACATTCTGCGTCTCTCTCCCCTTGCCCCTCCTCTCTCTCTCTGTCTTGTGTTTTCTCCCTTTACGAGATAAATATCTTTTAGGAGCAATCGCGAACATCATTTACAGCGCTTAATTCCTTGAAGAAAAAAGTTCGATATCCAGGGTTGGAACCAAACCCACGACCTTCAGAATGAGAGTCTGACATCTTACTACTTAGCTACACAGACGTATATAGGAGTTGTTAAATCAGTCATTAACCTCGCAACTCTAAGCAGTTTATTTATATACATTTTAGCTTTCAATACCTACTCTCCACGTTCCCATGGTCACTAATTTTAAATTATCTACGAAAAATGCAAAAAAGCAATTATTAATAATAATTATGAACATATAAACATATATTTCTTTAAAAAAATGCCATGCCCTACGCAGGCAATCGAACCAGTGTTTTTTTATTTAGTAACCCAACGTGCCAATACGCCAAATTATCAATTCCATGTCCGTAGCAATGCTATCATACTGTCTCTGGACTTGCGGCAGGAAGAGCGCACGAGACTGAGCCATTCTCTCGCATTCGTATTATTCCTTAAAAGTAAATATTACTTCTAAGCATGTGCTTCCAGTTGCCAATTTATTGTATTGGTAGTATGTCAGAAAGCTAATTCAAGGAACCTGGGATCAATTTTGTTCGATTATTTTCGCAATGAAAATAACTTTTCTCTTTATATATATATATATATATAAACGCAGTAGGAAATTTAATAAAATTAGTGAACAAACGCATGTGGAGGTTAGGTAAGTCAGGTTCTGTATGTTTTATTGCACACGCGATTATTTTGTGTTTTCACAAGGTGCCGTTCCTGTTGGTAGTCTCAAGTCAGCCAAACCTGACTTAACTAACCTCCATATGCTTTTGTTCACAAATTTTGTTAAATTTCCTAATGCGTTTATACTTAAAAAAAAAAAGGTAAATCTATCCCCTGTGCGATACGCACGTGAACGGCGCATGGCGGATATGGAGGTAGCGCTCCACATTTTCTTGACCTAAGGTACGAAGTGAGGTAAGGTGGTCGGTCCCACGGTCGACCGCCTTTACCTTCCCAAGATGCCCAGGAATACCAATGACACTCCGGTACTCAATTTGATAGCAGGCTGAGTGCACCTTAGAGCGCCAAGCATGGGAACACTGTGAAAAAAGTCTCCAGTGTCCTGGCCGCCCGATTCGTAGTCAGACGCGCTACCGTCTGAGCCACGGCGACTCATAATGAGTTTATATATATATATAACATATTCAGCCGTTTTCTATCCACTGCTGAATGAAGGCCTCCCCCTTTTCTTTCCACATATCTCGGTCTGCTGATATCCTCATCCATTTATATATATAAAGAAAAAGTTATTTTCATTTATAAAAAACAAAGTTCGAAACTGTGTTCATTGGATTAGCTTTCCGACATGCTACCAATACGCTGCGAATGACTCAGCCTCGGGTGTTTATCCAGTCTCTAGTCGCAAGTGTCACAAATCTGTCTCTAGTCGCAAGTAATAAGGGTTTCTCGTGGCAGCCACTCCGATACGGTCTACACAAAGTGAACTTTTTTAATTAACAATATCCACTGATTCCCTTTCACCCCCTGTCAATACTACATCTATGAATACCTCATATTATTAGGAACGGGGAGTGAAAGGGAATCAGTGGATGTTGTTAATTATAAAGTTCACTTTGCGAAGACCGTATTGGAGTGGCTGGTAGGAGTCCAATCAGAACCTCTCTCGTTAAAAGTTGTGTAGTGTATGTAGCAGCATTTTTTTATTCAGAACAATTCGCTCTCCTCCACAGCACAAGGGGGGCTCAGATGGAAACAATACGGTGCCCACTCCCGCGTACGAACAGAGCTGCGGAGATTTATTCTTTTGTCCTTAAAACTATATTTTTTTTATAAGTTCAAAGGGCTCAGAAGGGTAAAATGGTGAAAAGTGCCTTGCCAGGAATCATGATAAATAAATACTACCATATTCAGCATCTAAAAGGATGACTCTCCACCAAATTTCAGCTCAATAGATACTAACCTAACCTCAAAATAAATTAATGTGTGTTTCTGGTAGTTTTGCGATATCTCGGTCGGATTTGCAACTATGATGACCTTCTATTTTTAAATTGAAGATATTCCCCAGATCTGCAAGATGATAATTGTTTCATTTATGTTGGCGTCAAATTCAATTTTTTAGAGAGGTTAGAAAATTTTGAAATTTGAATTTTAAAAATTAAAGACAACAGTTGGCTCGAAAAAAAATATGTTATGTATTTTTAGTGGTTCTATGACCATGAATTGTTTTTAGATATTTTAAATTGGTAGAAAATAACCAATATATAAGACACGTAATCAGGCTTCTTACGTAACGCATGCACTGTAAATATAAGTTCGAAATTGCCGTTTGTCAGGTCACCTTCTTGGCCTACTTGTCAAGACGTCGGCTTCTTGAATTAAAAGTCTTAAGTTCGAGTACTGCCCGGTACAACACTTCTTGATTTTTTCTTTCAACATATAATTTTATATGTTCATATTTATTATTTACTAATTGCTTGGATGTATACAAATAAGTGATTCCTACTGAAAGCTGGCATGTATCTGGATGCACACCCATATCGCACGAGGCGCTCTCTCATATACAGTCACTTTATAAATTCTTCGATATGCTCGTCCGATGAGTTTCTTTTTAATCATGCACGAACAAAATTATTTTTATTTTACTTTTTAATGCGAATTGTTTAAGAAAAGGATGTCATTATAAAGTTCTTTTTACTACGACAGTATCGGCCGTGCAAATGAACAGCACATAGATTGTATTAAGACAAAAATAAAATTAATATTATACGTATCAAATGACAGATGGAAGAGAATGTTAACAGCACTTTTCGTATGCCCACCGCTAACCGGAGGTTGCGCCCCCCCCCCCCCACCGCGGCTTCGCGCCCAGCTCCCTTCGGACGCACCGGGCCCCACTTGCACACCTTGCTCGGTGTGCGTCCAAACAAATCCTAGCTTTCAGTAGCAATCAGACATTTATATACATCCTAGCAATTATTACATAATTAATAAAAACATATAACATATTTTTTGAAACAACAAAAGGTGTTTCCCCAGGGAAGTTCCCTGCTGTTCAAGGGGGCCCTTTTTTAGACAAAATTTTCTTACTCAATATACGATATGAACATGAAATTATAAATGCAGTATCAAACAGAATCACCATATTACAAAAACAAAAAACACAAAAAAGGTAGATAAAACAAAACCTGGTCCCGTTTCAGTAAAATATCTACTATTAGGGTCCCTAGAAACAATATATATTTCTTAAGGCTTTGAGATTTGTCAATATTGTCCCCTGAATTAATTTGACAAGGATGAAACGGGCCCATCATACCATATCAAATAGAACTGAAAATCATTTGAGTGGCCCCTGCTGCCCCATCATCTAAACCATATATTTTCCTAGGAAACTACTTTTTTCTAGGAGGTCCAAATATTAATACTCGCACCCCAGGACAAATTCTAAGTTATGGTGCTGTGGGTGCATAAGAGATTTCACAAAGGAATTAGGAGATTCCCAGAAATACTCTGAAGTAAAGATGGGTTGAAATGAGCATGAATACCAGCAAACAATAATTTGTTTGCGCCAAGTCGATATCTCAAGTAAATTCCATATACCGAACGAATTAAAAAAAATGCGTAGTTGCATAACAAGTATGAGTAAGAATTGCATAATTTCAAGGAATGTTTTATTTATTTATCAAAGAGATTGAATATCATTGCCCAATTAGACGTATATCATCTTTACGCACACGGTAATTCGTTTAATTTATGCTCATTTCGACCTACCTCAACTTCAGATATATTCCGAAGTCCTCTACTTACTTTGGGGAATTCCTTATGTGCTCATTGAGGAGTTTTGAAATAAGCATTTCTCAATGGAGAAGGTTAAAAAGTTTTTGACGATACTATGCCGCATCAACTTACTGTTCGTGGTGATAAAAATGTAAATCTCTAAAGATAATTTCCCCACACTTTCGGTAGCATGTAGCTCCGAAACTATGCACGTTTCAAAAATTTGTCAGATGAGCTTTCGTCTTATCCTCAAGTGGTGTGAGGAATCACTCCCAGAGGTTTGTCGGTGTAGCTCATAAACACTTTACATATACACCATGTCCAGTCATACAGTGGATCTCCATCGAAAGCCTCTGTTACCCTTTCAAAACGAACTTATAGCTACGTGCCTGATTAAACGTAAGAAGGGAATGGGTAAACCGGAGCCCGAAACTAGGGGAATGCAACAGGATAAATGCCCCTATGCATAACCAGTTGGGGGCATTTGCGGGTGCGCCTTTTCGATATTAATGTGTTGGAATTGGCGGGCGGCAGAGGTACAAGAGAAACGACTGTACCCTCCTCAGGCGCCGTATTTCGAAGATGCAGTAAATGTTAATTAATCTCTATCTAATCGCAAAATCATACCTTGTTTCGAAAGCAGATAGCTAAAAGGTATTGGCCTTCAAAATTAAATAAATAAGGTGAACGAGTACCGAACCTGAGGTCACTGAATCAAAAGTCCGCCTTGCCCATTTTTTCACTACTTGTTTATTAAATCTGAATTAGACTACTGAATCAAAGTAAACAGAAAAGAGTAGATTATTACGGAAATCATTAAATGAAAATAAAGGCATAAAACAAATTAAATAATAACAATTCAAAATATAAACATAATATTCTTTTTTTTTTTAAAAAAAAAAAGAAGATGATCTTGTGGTGAACGAGTACTGAACGCGGGATCACTGAATTTCTAGTTCAATGCATTACCCATTACGCCACGGAGCCAACTAGCGACAAATGCTTTCCGAGAGTTCTTTATACCAGTTCCGCAAACGCCTAACAGAAAAAAGGGAACAACGAGTTTTACCTTTAGAAAACTTCGGAGCAAAACAGAAGTTAAACCAGTAGCTATTTTTCATCGGTGGTAGTAGCTATAGCAATTTAGCCGAAGTAGCAGTGAAAAACTAGCTGCTACGCCACTTTTGCCCATCTCTATCTCACTTATGTTTTTTTTTCTGGGATTTTCCAAAGGTTCTTTGCTTTCTTTGTGCAGTGTATTGATGCGCGATCCCTTCCAGATAATTATCAAATCCGGTAAAAAGTAAATTTTCAAATTTTTGGCTTTTATTGCCTTCTTCCAACTGTCGATTCAATTGCATTCTTTCATTTTTCGTATATTATCTAAAATTACTGAAAACAGGTGGCCATTGGAACGTGTCGTTCAGCTACTAGAAGCTAGGATATGTATAAACCCCAGAGGGCAGGATGCACACCGAGCTACAATGAGGTGTGTAAGGAGGGAGCGTGCGTTCGAAGAGAGTTAGGTTTGTTTGGCCGAATGGGGGGGGGGGGGCAGCCCCCGGTTAGCGGTGGGCATACGCGAAAGTGCTGTTAAAATTGTACTCCAACTTTTTACGGCGATTTCCATTTGGAGGACCATAGAAATGGCAAGATTGTTTCGGGAAAAGAAAATTTCTCAACCTGGACGCTAGATTCTTTTACCACCTCAGTTCTTGAGGTTCTAAAAGTGCGATTCTCTGAATGTAAATCTCATTGTTGTTTAGACGTCATGGAATGACTGTAAATACAACGACGAGACCACTGATTGTCAGCTCTCAGCGTGGCGCATGGGTAACACGTCGGCTTACAAAATTAAAACCATGGTTTCATTCCAGGCGGGGGTGAGAATGTTTTATTTTTTTCTTACAAAAATATTTTATATGTTCAAATTAATTATTAATAATGGCTTTCTTGTATGTTTCGAAGCTTTTCTTGAATTAGAGTCCATGAGTACGTGGAGAGTAGGTACTGAAAGCTAAGATCTATATAAATAAACTGCTGAGAGTAGCGAGTTTAATGGCTGATTTAACAACTCCTATATTATAGTCTATGTAGCTAAGTGGTTAGCTTGTCAGACTCTGATTCTGAAGGTCGTGGGTTTGATTAGACCTCTGGATTTCAAATTATTTTGTTCAAGAAATTAAGCGCTGCAAGTGATTTCGCGATTGCTCCTGAAAGAGATTTACCCCGCAAAAGGAGAAAAACACAAGACAGAGGGACAGGGAGAGAGAGACGCAGAATGTGTATTCATAAGCGTTAAAATTTCATATATTCCCATGTCTTACGCCATTTTTCTTTCCTTCTTACCTTTGTTTTCTCTTCTCTTTCCTCGTCTTCTTCCATGCATTCTCCCCCCCCTCTCTCTCACTGTGTTTGAACACGGCAAGAATGAGATTTCTGTCTATTTATCTCTTTGTTCTTTAAGCGATGCTCACCTAGTAAATATGATATTTCTTGCTCCAAATGTAGGAATATCCTGTCACGTCATATTTTCGCGCAAATTTGTACTGTCATGTTGGTTGTCTAACCATTAGGCGTACAGGAAAACAATTGTCATGATGGAAATCGCTTCTAGCATGAAGAACGGCAGTTCGAGTGACGCTGGCAAATGACACTGTTAGCGGCACTCAGATAGTATCAGTTAGTTTTGGATCTACCGAAGTATAAGTCCAATTTTGATGCTTCAACTTACATTTGAAAGCTCTTTCCAATACTAAAACACAGGAAAAACGTTGGATCGGTAGGATCTCCTTGGAACCCCCTAGGAAACTTTGAAAAAATATCAAAATTTCACATTTTTTAGGATAGCACTGATCTCAGACCATATAGGCGGCCGAAACTTACTGGATTTTATTTTACGCTTCAATACGTTTCAAACGGTGTATCATACGTTAAAATCGGTGGAGCGGTGCAAAAGTTACGACTTTTTTAACCGAATCACAAAATTTTCACAAATGATAGATAGGTATGTCGGTGATTCTGTGTGTCTTTTGGTTTTAGCCCCAAATGGGTGGCACCAGAGGGTTTTAGGGGTCCATTGCGGGCCCCCATAAAGATGGGGAAAATCCAAGCTTAGATTTTTGATACGAGCTACGGTTTTCGAGATATGGAGCAAAATCGATCTTGTATCCTTCCGCTATAGTGACACGTGCCACTTTTTAAATACGAGCCCGTATGGAGAACACTCTCCGCCGCTGCTCCACTCATCTGGGCATTACGTAAAGTTGAAAAATGTAAAGATAAATGACCGTACCTAATTTTATCTAACCTCCACGTTCCCATGGTGAGTAATTTAAGAAAATGTACGAATAATGCAAGAAAAAAATATTAATCGTAAAAATAAATTTTGAAAATTTACATGACTGAACGTAACCTTACCTAACCTTCACTTCGCCATGGTCACTAACTTAAGATAATGTACGTAAAATGCAGGAGAGCAATTATTAATAATGAATATAAACATATATAAACACATGAAAATATATTCTGAAAGGAAACTCTAGTGTTAACCTCGCCGGGACACGAACCAGGGCTTTTTTGTTTACCAACTCTACGCCTTAACCACCAGGCCACCGAAGCAACCTCGCAGATGTGGTTTCTCCGTTGTATTTACAGTGCGCGTCTCTCCTACACGTTATAGCGCGTGTGCAGGAGAGAGGAGCATCGGCATAGATGGCTCGTGTTACAGTCTATTTTTTATAGGCAGCCTTACAAAATAAGTGATATCAGTACAAAACCGTGTTTGGGGTAAAATTAAAAGTGACGCAAGAATTCTACTGACAAAAGAAGTGATATCTCTTTTGCGAGTGACTTTCTTTGTGTCACTATGGCAAAAGTATCGCCTTTGTAATAAAATTAAGAGACAGTATCCTTTCGCCATAGTGACACAAAGAAAGTCACTCGCAAAATAGATATCACTTCTTTTGTGAGTAGAATTCTTGCGTCACTCTTCGTTTTACCCCAAAGGGGGTTTTGTACTGATTTCTTATACATCTAATCTCCATTTATATTTGTAAGTAATTGTACACTGTAAAACGTGTATTTGTTTTACTGTTTAAATTCATCTTTAGCACACTTCAACTGTCTTTACATTACTTTTCTGTATACGTTTCCACTTTTGTTTACTATTTCAACAATTTTAACAATGTTTGTAGGTCTATAACTCATTAACACGTGAATTGGAATGCATTAATCAGTGATTTTGATACCCTTTGAGAAAAGTTAAAGATGGAGGAAATAAGGATAGAACTTGGGTAATTTTGCTGATAGAATTTTGATATAATGTTAGTAAAAATCAGGATCTCTATCGTTAGTTGACAGCAATACCTCTGTAAGCTTCTAATGAATGTTTATCATTTTGTACGAAGTTGAAATTCTGCTCTTACAAATTCATCCCTAGAGAGTTTAAACTTTCAAAGAAGAAAGCTTATAATTATTTAAAGACTTCAATCCGTCCCGACTTATTATTTTCATTGTTGTTCATTACTGAAAGAGCTTCATTACGATAGCTTTTGATATGCATAACAAAATTTAAACGATTCCAACAATGAACAATAATGATAATAATGAATCAGCACTCTTGAAATAGAAATTTTATTTTCTAAAAGTTTGAGTTCTCTAGGCTTGAATTTGTAAGAGGAGCATTGCAGTTCCGTATAATGATAAAAATGCATTCGAGGCATACGGATATAGTACTGAAATCTAACTTTAGAAATAATTTCTTAATCAACTGAGATAGAAGACAACAACGCCGTCACTTTTCTCACTATATTTTAAATGTTTGATGAAAAAAAAAAAGAGTGAGCTGCAACTTATGCTTTCATATTGTGATCCACAGACGTATGAAAAGATTGAGCTCTTCCTTTGAAAAGACATACACTCCTCATTTTTCTTGTAAATACTGCTTACAATGTAAGGCAAATTCAAATAAGTTGAATAAAAAAAATGTTTAAATTTTTTACAGTGTATGATATCATAGTTCAGAATAGTCGCTTTTTTGACAGCTTGTTAGAAAATAAATGATCTTCCTATTTTTGTTAAGTTTTAAGGAAAGAATATATTAACAGAAACACATAAAGAACTGAGAGGATATAATTAAATCCCAGATGAATTTTCCTTGAAACTTTTGTCCCTTTCACATTTTTCTGACTGACTGAAATAAAGCATTGTAACATATATTAAAAGCACTGTATCTACTAAAAGACTCGCAGAGAGAGGAGAAAATTTTAAACCTCAAAACAAAGCACTTTGATATCCTTTCCTCTTTCTCTAGGAATGTACGGTTCTTCTCTTTGTTCCATTCTAATTTAAGTTGCTTCTTTTTGTTCATTTTCTACGTTAAAGAAGAATTTTTACATGTACCGCTTACAAATTAAAATTGTTTCCTTCGTAACTAGCAATGATAGAAGAAGTCAACTTAAATGAGAACGAGAGAAGAAACACAATACTAAATTTTCTTTTAAAATCATCTTCAAAATTAACTATTACTAATTAAGTAGGTTTTACGTGGTACTTACAACTATATTAAGAAACACTTACTCGTGTTTTGATTTCATTTTACTTAATCAAAAAGTTTTCTTTCCACTCACAGTTAAAAGGAAAGTATGTCAGTTTCTTTCTTTAATAATAAAGTATAATTAACTTACCTTCTTTGGAAAAATATGATAAATATTTTTTTCTGCCTCTAAAACGTTATGTAGCGAGAAATAAATAAATTAACACCTGTCACTAACAAAAGCAGCTGCAGATCCTTAAAGTATGGGTATTAGAGGAAAATGATTTTTCACTCTGCTCTAGGAATTTCGATCATTATTTCTCCTTCCCCATCTCTTCATTTTTCTCATAGAACCCAATCACATACATCAAAACTCACGTGGCTTAATTCCAAGATGCTGTGCGAGTAGATTACCGAGAAGATGGACGAGTTGAGAAAAGCTTGAACGATGCTAGAAGTGGCGTTAGGTTCATAATTAAGAAAATGCAGTTTATTGAAAAGAAATGAATTAAACTGCGCATTAGTGGCAACGAGAAATATATTTGTGTTACAATTCTGTAGCACTTCTCTACATGTCTTATATATACACATTAGTTTCTGTAGTTCTCAGATTATTATTTTTTATTTCAAAAATTACAACTACAAAGTAGGCATATTATTTATACTAGTGTTACTAAGGCCATCCTTATCTAAACCCAAGGTTGATCCAGTATTGTACAATTGTTTATCATTGAATTGTAGAAATCAATTAATTATTGACTCTATAATTTTAAATATTGTAGTTTCTTTACTCACAATGATTTTATTCCAGTTGAATTAATGTATAACGTTAAACATATTTCATCTCTACCGTTTGCCTTGCGTCGTTATTTACCATAGTAATATACAGTTATATATATATTTATAAAATAGTTTAATACATTTTAGTTCATATAGTAAAAATAATGTAATTAATGTGAAACTTTGGTAACAAATCGATATTTGTAAATATAAAATGCATGTTTACAAACAAAACAAAAAGTAACAATTTTTAGACATGATCTAAGCGAAATTGAAGAGACCAAAACTGAGCATTAGAATACTTATAATTTGAGACAAGACAGCACTTAATGGTTCTTAGAACAACAGTTACACGTCATTGCCATTTTGTTTATAAATACATCTCATATAAGTTTTTTTTATTTTAAACTAAACAGATATGAAATATTTTTGAAATGCTTTTAAGCTCTGAAAAGGGTAAAACGAAAGCAATATATAATTTATAACACTTAAATTATAAGGATAAATACGTTGAGTGCTAATAGAATATGATGTTCATGATAAAATATAGTTAAATAGATTTGCTATGAATACTTTTCAGTCATGTAAGTCCTAAAATATATAAACTTGGTTTTATTCACTCATTTTCAGTGCCTAAATAATGTTGTAGTTATAATTTATAACATTATTAGCGTACACTTCATAGTCATAAATAAAATTAGTAATTTTTTGCATCATTATACGCGTATTCAGATAAGGAAGGAACATTTTCAACATTTTTACATGATAAAAAATAATTCACGGTTTGCAACATTGGGTATTGTGCTTCACGTGTGGTGGTAATCGTCACTATCGAATTCCAAATATCCACTAAATCGCTGAAGTGATATTTCAAAAAAAAAAAAAATCTACAGTAGTGTGTGCAGGAATTGAAACAAAAGACGTTCCTGACAGAATTTAGTTATGCATAAGATGAACACTAAAGCATTAAATTTTCTAGGTACATTACCATTTAGACTAATAAACACGTTATCAACGGTTTACTTTACTAGCAGTCCATACAGCAGTAACTACCAGAGAATAGAATCCTGGGAGATCTCTTTTAAGTCAGGCTAGCAACCTGCAACATCATCTCTACTTTACACGGTTGGAAAACTTCAATTCTTGAACATATAACGGTGCCAAATCACGAAAGATTGGCATATTGACTAATTCTTTTCAATTTGCATTTTGATTGTACATAAGTCGATTCAAGTAGCGTATAACACAAATATCAATCGTTTGTAATTTTGAATTTGCTAATTTAATAAACAGATCTTGATTTATAATATCTCTTAAATATAATATATCTGGTACAGATGATAGTAATCTACATAGTTTTCATTTAAAATATCTAAATCTTTAAAACATTCAAATGACATATACTTTTATCCTGAAAAGGTGTGTCAGTAGTAGGTGACTTGACCTTTAATAGGGATAAATTTTAGGTCGATTACCTGCACCAGATTTCCGTTTTAAGACTATAAAATTTCCGTTAGTAACACCCTTGCAAGTATTGAGAAAGAAGTTTCAAATTAGACGAGGAAAATAACTTTCCTTACTGCGTTTCACATAAATAAACGAAACTAAACGACTACATATTCTAAACATTTGAGATTCTGCGATAATATATTTGAATAAATCAATAGGTGATGTATTTTCTGTGCACTTATCAATAAGTTAATATACACCGGAACTTTTACTCAATAACTTCTCAAATTCAACATCTAAAACTATCGTACTACATTGATTATAAAAAGATTCCTGAATCAATATATTCATACATAATGTATCGCTTTACAGTTCATTACTAAAACTCTTTGGCTACTTGGACTGAGGTCAGAAGAGTGGTCAATATGCAAACCAGTTGATATTGTTTATAAAGTTGAATTCCAACAATTTTCAGGAACATTCTTGAAAATAGCCAGCAACCTAACTGTATGGAACATTTAGAGTAATTTGATTGATGAAAGTTATCATTTAGTTTTACGAATACTTAAAGTAGAATAAAGAAGCAAAGAAGACTTCAAGCAAAACTCGAAACCGGGTAGCTCAATAAAAACTCAATCGTTTTACCAAATTAACTAAGCTTCCCTTTATAAGTAATCACATGAACGGAACAGTCTAGAGGGCCAGAAATGCCTTGTATGAACTCAACAAACATAACCAAAGTTACATCCACAATTTCCGTAAGATTTTAATCACTTTTCGATTTCTCGAAATCTCTATTGATTAAGATTGATTAAATCCCATTTTTGCAAAAAGTAGCTATCAATATTGTGACAGTAAACATTTGATATCATTGGGTATGTTTACAATAAGAAATCGGTTTATATTTCTGTACATATTTGTAAATCACATTTTAATTGAAAACTGAGAACTCCCAGTAACGTGAAAGTTTATCTGTACTTTTGAAACAGTATTGTTGATAACTGCAACTACTGACAGTTCTCTGAAGCAACACAAAATGTAATTTTAATAGTATGTATTACTCTACTTGGAACTGGGAAATCTGGGTTCAACTCTCGAGTACCACGACAACATATTCATCTATATATTTCTCAACATATCATTACTCACATGACCTTTGCGGAAAGATATCCAACATCTAGGAAATGTAACACTAGTAGTTATGATTGAAAATAATTGCTTATCATCACATAAAAAAACAGAAGCAAACTTGTTTACTTTCTCACACAATATTCAGTCACATTTATACTTACGATGATAATAAAAATAATATAATTTGTTGAGGAAGTGCTCACTAATATTTTAATTAGATCTGCTGTCCATATGTTAAAGAAAAAAATGAATTATCATTTCCGTAAATGCTAATTGAGACAATTCGTCAACAATGTATGTGTACTAAAGTATCCGTACTTTTATTAAATTAGTTACAAGGTGCGATGGTGATGGTTTATCGTTGTTTTACGTTAAATGACGATGACGTCCTATGAAAGAGACATACAGTTTAACGTAGTCTTCGAACCACTTTTGTCTCCACCCAGAATAGAACCCGGAACTTCTTAGTTACAGAGTAGTAAGCGTTACCACTCATCCAGAAGGAACACTTAGTCATATTAAGAGTGTGTGAATTGAGTATAGAGTTTTAAAGGTGGTGATAAGTTTAAGAGTACACCATCAGAAATTCCTTTTCTTGCGTAAAATTCGTACAGTGCGCACAAAAGATAGCTACATATATATATTTTCTACAACATTTAAACATTGTTTGAGAACAAACATAAACATGTGATTTCATAAGTGAGCTGAGGAAAATTTTGAGTGTTAATCCCACTGGAATTGTATTGTTGCTAGTTAACCTGTAACACGGTAGTACATGGCAGATATCATGGTTTATTCATAAGATATTGACCTAGAAACTAACCGAGAATGAAAATGACTATATGGGCGTTTAAAATTCTTGCGTTTTGTATATATATATTGTAACGGCCAGGTGTGTACGTTACCTGTTCGTTACTGTAAATATTACTAATTAGTAAATGCGTTGATTAATATGTATATAATTGAGTAAATTTGTATCTTTAAATCAGCACGTAAGAAAGGTTTGCCAACCGTATATTTAATCAAGTAAGTATATTTATGATATTATTGTGTAATCTGTATTTCCATGTAATAGGTAATTATTGTGTTATTTTGTGTTGATACTCGTATGCAATTGTCCTGTCTTTTTTATCTTGTATATTTAGAGGAACATTTTTATTCAATTAATGTTTTTAGTTAAAAAAAAATATCTTTCTGGAGATGAGTACTTAGAGTAACGAGGGTAACGAATGTATATTATCACTGGGCCCGCAGGGCTCCAATGACCGGACTTCTGGCCACTTAGGCCACTTTCGTCCTGTGATGTATTTTTTAAGTGGGAAAAATATTTATTAATTTGAATATTGAGTCAGATCCATATAAAGGTCAACAGTCGCACCCGTCAAACACCATAAAATCCACCAAAGTCAAGTATTCTTTCTAAAATGAAATTAACAATTGTTTGTATATGTGAACTGGAAGTGGGCAAAATATCTAGTTTGTAAATATTAATAAAAGTTAATTACGAATTGCACATATTTCTTGTTTGTGTATTTGACCGATATACCTGTTGTTTAAAGATGTATTTACTTAAATAATTGATTGAGAGATTAATTATTAAAAGGTGAGAGATGATGTAGTTAGTGAGAAGGTTATAATAATATTTAATTCTTTAGCATTCTTTCATTATAGTTTGGTGTACATATTTATGCACTTTTTGATCACTACTTCTTTTCTTGAAAATGTACAGCCCTCCGTGCGCGATTATCAACGTTCCCCTTAATAATATTGATGAGTTGGTTCAATGTTTTAATTATGTGTGATGTTTTCAGCATCGTCAGGGTTTGTATTTGTTTTCTTATTTTTTGTAAAAGGCTCTATGCCAATGAATATGTGACTATCCACCGATTTAATGATGTTTAAATGGCACTGGAACAATTCCTCCAAAACCTGGTTTATTATGCTTTGGATAAATTGACTGTCCTGCTTTGAAGTGGTAGAAAGTACTGTTGACATCCATTTTAACATGTTGTCTGTGAGATTTTTAAGTTGATTGTGAAATTTTTCTTCCAAATTTTTCATTGTGTGAACTTCTGAAATTGGATGTGAACTTTCTTGAATCATCAGCTCCGAATAAGTTGTTTTCGGTGGGAAAAGTTTCAGTCAGTTTCTAGCCAACCACGTGCTAGCATTTTGTTTCAAATCCAACAAGTCAGCTTTGTTTCTGGAAGGGGTGAGAACCCTATTTAAGACCACACAAGCGCGCTGGCCAGCACTCTCGAACAGACCGTCACCTACCATGTAGTTCTGCAAGGACTAAAGAGAGCAACAGAGAAGCTGGAATGGTAAGCCAAAATAAATTATTAAGTTTTTATCTTTGAATTTTATGGGCGATTGAGTACACTACACCACCACTGAATCAATTTCTTTATTCTGTATTGATTATTATGATGTTCTCAACGATTGATCTTTTTTCAAACATGGATAAACTCTTGACAACAGAAGTCGAGGTTTTATCAAATGTTCTGATATTTTACATAGGAACTGTATTAATCCTAAATCCTTACTTTCTGAACATGCGCTTGCTCGATAAAGGAGGTAAGAGAGACTGAAGTTTGATCTTGCGTCCAATCTAGAAAACAAAACCCAACGTTTTGCTTTAAAATAAACACGAATTCGGATCCTGTGGCAAATCATTGCTCCGATCCGATACATTTAA
Source organism: Lepisma saccharinum (assembly GCA_022664845.1). Taxonomy (NCBI): domain Eukaryota; kingdom Metazoa; phylum Arthropoda; class Insecta; order Zygentoma; family Lepismatidae; genus Lepisma; species Lepisma saccharinum. The sequence goes on from JAGDQP010000699.1 coordinate 102,084, forward strand.
GAGAGTTTGTTATTTGGGCATTGCAATCTCCATCGATTGGGAGAAGTAATCTGCCAGTTCGAAAATCCTCTTAACATAAGCATTGCTTGAAAGGAGAGGAAACGACTTGTCATAAATATGTTTATTCTATATTTCTTGCTCTCACGTGATACATAGTTATTTCCGATGAAGATTGCAATGCTGTTATTGTGTTTCTGTGTGTGTTCATGTGCAAGTGAGTATGAATGAACGTCTGCTACCCTCTAACACAAAAACAGCTTAATAGGAGGCCAGACGAAATTAAACTGACGTCCCTTTGTTATCAATATAATTAGTCGATGTACCGATTCAGTGAGCAATCGTATAGGCAGAACGTACATCTAATTCAGTTCATTTTTGTATAAATAAAACTGCTACCTCCCCAATGCTCATAAAGAATTCGAATTGTAATATAGATTTTTGATAGAACAAAGCGAATCACATCGAAGTGTCGGTTCCTTTTACAGGACAAACTATAGTGTCCGTATGTCACACCAATGTGAATCGCTGTATAGGGCCTTACGACAGGAAGGTAATAACAGCAAGAACGGAAGTTTGCTTTTGATTGACTTCTTTTATATAAAGTGTGGGTGTAAGAGAGGTATGAGTCTGACTTAGTGAAAGTCCTATCCATTGAAGTTTTCCATTTCCATAAATTTGTTTAAAATGAAGGTGCTTATTAGAGAACTGTTAGGCAATCAGAGTGAACTACAATCATTAGGTTCATTACTGCTGTAAAAATTATCATAGCCTGGAAAGAAAATTACTGTGTTTAATTGCCCTGTTAAATTCCTGAAAGGGTAAGACGCTCTTAACTCTCTGTGTACAAGTGTCTGTTGCCTTTATTTTGTATTTATGGCCAACAAACCTAATCGCTACTAAATTACTTACGAACTCTTTGTGAATCGGAATTGGTGCCAGACCTATCACGGGCAACTTCTTAAAAATCTATTAACATCTATTTATTGGCAAGCGCAAACAAACAAAGCGTCACAATATATATATATATATAGGGTGAAACAAAAGTCCCCTGTCATAGGCCAACTTGGTTATGAGTGCAGATACAAAAACATGTCAGAAGGAAAAGTGGCTGGAAATGATTGGTTTGCTATCTAAAGTAGTTGAATTTTCCAAATCGGATCAGCCGTTTGGGCTCCACACTGGTGGAGCGCCCAATGAGAACGAAAAATACAACGTTGCCAGTCGTACTGTGATAGTCATAGGCGGATTATGTCATGTAGTAATGAAACGGAAAGCAAGGAAGAAGTACGCCGGAGTGAAGGAACAAGAATACTACACATCTCGGTTGCAATCATTACCGTAGAGGGGTTCAGGGGCGGGATAGGAGTAGGGGTGATGAAATTCGTAACGCTTTAAAAGTTGAAAGTTGTAAATGTCATAACATGTGGGCCAAACGTCACAGGTGAGTTTCGGACAACAAAAGATGAAAGAACGTTCCAATAAACAAGAGTCATACGCCGCCTCGTTTTCGAGATACAAGGTTGCCAACTTGGAATTCAAAATCGTCTCCTGACTAGTGGAATTGAAGACAAAGATGTGGACAAACGTCGGGACGTTATTCCTGACACCAAAACAAGCAATAAAGTAATCTTGAGGTTGTCGAATTCCGGTGGCTGTAAGAGATACAGGGTTACAACGTGGAATCCACAATCGACTTCTAACGATTGGAATTGACGAGAAAGGCAAGAAACCCTTCGGTAGGTGATCCCTGAGATCATAACAAGCAAGAAAGTCCTCTTGCATTGTGTTCAAATTCCTGTGGGTGTAAGAAATACAGGGTTGCCAACTGTGTGAGGCATTATCGAGTGTCACCCCAAAATAATTTATGAAAAAGGCAGCAAATGACAAATGTACGCTGGTAACCTGATACCTACGGGAGGTGGACACGTGACCAAGCACACATCAGCAGTGTCGCACAAGCAATATTGCCACTCCAACACAAACGCATAATTTGTTAACTGGAACAGATACTATTTTATCGCATGAAAAACTGCGGTATAAGTAGTGAATGAAATCAAGCGAAAATTGATTTGTCAGTGTTGCCAACTAAGGTAGCTATGAAGCTCAAACATGGAGAAAGTACGGTGTACGTATCGAGAAACTAACAAATGTTATAATCCGGGAGAGGCCTCATCCAGTAGTGGATTGAATATGGCTGTGTGTTATATATATTATATATATATATATACATATACATATATAATATATCACAGCTAGTTTAACTGCCATATAATGTATAAAGATTTTTGTGGATTTGTGTATAGATTCATTCATATTGTTAATTTGATGGTCCTGCAATATGTAGTACTGGAGTCCGATGCTCCATGAACCTAAATAAAGATAGGTATATTGAAACACACAGTTTTTGGAAACCCTGGCTGGAGTCGGAAAAAACAAACGCCCCCAAACTAATGATCCCAAAAGAGGATCACACAGACAAATAGGGTCGCCAGGAGCCTAGAGTACCCACGCAACGCATCTAACCTAACCTCTAGCTCCAAACATTTTCTACACCCCAGACGAGCGGCGCAGAAATGCCTTCCAGATTTAAAAATATCTGGGAAACAGGATTCCAGGTCCTTGTGATCGCTGTAAAAAAATAAATTTAGATTGAGGGAGGAAATACCGGTAAGGCGACACCTCCAATCTTTTAATTAGATCGTCAGTTCATACTCTGAAGTACCAGCTGGTTCAGATTAGCGACAGATTAAGAAAGAAAAACGCAAATCCTTACTTGGGAAATAATCTCAAACAATGATACGCATAACGACTCATATGTGACTCATACGATGTCTTTACTCACTTCAAAGTCTACAGGGTGGCAAAAGACCATGTCTTACCTTTACCTTAGTAGGGCCAACACCTGTAGTCTGGAATCGCAATTCCTGAAATAAAGACGAAAGAACACAAACGAATGACGGTCATAACGCAAAAGGCAAATAATATATATTCACACAAATCACATGTTGGAGTAACTTCACATGTCAACGCAGAAATAACCAGAAATTCAATATATAGTTCCTTTCTCAAATTATCACTTCTCAGCTGGCGAAAGAATCCTACCACTGGTCCACGGATTTATGAACCGATCTAATCTAATTAAAATCACATCACTCAATACGTTAGGTTTACCGAAACACAGAAATAATGAGTATCAATTGCTGTCAACTTCACGTAACGATTTGTAGCTAATTTCCAATAGATATCAAGTCAAACATTAAATAACTCACTGCACATTATAAATATTGCTAAACACTGTAAGAGGATTATCAATTAATGCCGTAGATCGTACCTGGTTAACTGAGAGGTTTCTATACTACGTTGACTGAACATAAACACAAGATATTTTCGAAGAAATATAAAAATTTCAGAATTCCAATTTATTACTCTGAATGTACATATTTCACGCTTTCGGCTATGATAATATCATAAGAATCGAAACAGAATTACTGTCGAGGTGTAGCAACAAACAAATTTGAATCGCTGGTATACATTGAATTAATTAAGCAGAACTGAAAGTTGTGTAGTTACACATAAATGTCCATAATTTCTATAATAATTAATACATTTCGTTGTTATTTTCACAAATTATTTCCGAAATATTGTTATATAATTTAGAAAAGTTTTGTTACAGAATTACTTACACGAAAGAAGTTCTAGTCCAAAATACATCATATAGAAAGAATCACTTTAACGCTATTAATTGTGTGACGTCATTACAGATGATTACTACCTTATACAAAAGACGTTCTGAATAAATCTTAAAAATGCAAAATAATATTATAAAAAACGACTTTTTCATCGGAGAATAGTGGCTGGAGTTGAAACCAAAATTATCGAACCATGTAGATAATATAAATAAATTAAATAATATAAATTTACTATTAACATCGAAACGGTACGCAAAGATAGCCGAACAGACATGTTGCTAATTTGATCAAGTAAGGAAAATATGCGGTAGCTGTCAAACATGGCTAACCGGGAATTTCGAATGGATTTGGAAAACTGGAGACGAGAAATTGGCATATGATTATTAAAATCCAACGAACCGATACTTGTAATGTAAGAATTCGGTTAATAGTGGCCCCATACTGAAATTTAGAACATATTGTTCATATTGATAAATAATCTCAAAACAAAAATATTAATTTAATACGGTGAAAATTTCGAAATAATGATGTTGAAAAGTCCTGATAGCACTTATATCGATTCTAATTCTTCTTAATTCGAATAGTATAATTTCCAGTATGGACGAAAAGTCTAAATCGAAAATAATACTAAATTTGGAGTTTATATCTACCTCTCGTAGACAGGGCTTAGGAAGTACAGATGACGGCAAGCCCAGACATCCACTCGTCTCGTTTTAAAAATTGGAACTGAACTAACATGGCGTGGGAGAGCAGTTCTCCCAGCAAAACGGAGAAGGCTGATTCACACCAATCAGCAAAAAACAAGTCACGAAGCATTGCCTAGGGTCCAATCAAAGACAAGCGTTAGATCCAAGTCATTGCTGCGTGACTAACGAAAACCTGGATGGATAACGATAAAAATCCAAAGCAAAATCCAAACGAAACACGCTCAAAGAGTCTAAAACCAACCAAAGAGAATAAGCTAAGGAGAACAAACAAAAAGGAAACAAAACGGAGACTAAGAAAATAAAATAAAAATATGGATAAATTAAATATAAAAATGGAACAGCAACTAGGCTGTTACAATATATTCCTCCCAGTCTTTTATTTAAAAGTTATTTTATCTTCATTTACGATTTGCTTGTTCGTTAAAAGAGTATGCTAGCACGCCAGACACCTACACTGGGTGGAACTAGGTGCACTATTCACGATTTTTAAGTGGTTTACATGCGATATAACTTCCATCTTTACAAAGAAGAATCCCGAGATGTACTCAACCCCAGAGATGGTGCAGTGGGACGCTACAAATTTACAGTATATCTGCTGTAGTTAATTTTATGTGATTCCTACCATTATGGACAAAATGAAGGTAGAAGACAAAATAAAAGAACGAGGGTCGCCCGCACAGAAGTACTCTTGAGTCCACCATACTCTTGCAGGTAAAAGAAGTTGACCAAATACAAGGTCTGACAGTTTCAGTAACATGTTTTCCGTACTCCTAGTGAATTACATTCACATTGTTCCTGTGTATGTACTTGAAACAAAAGCAAAAAAATACTACTTTGTGTAGTTTGAAAACTGTTGATCGACTGCATATAAACAAGACTCAACACTCTGAGACTCAATGCCAAATAAGTGAAGCTTTTAATTACAATATTGAGGATGAAATAACATTTGTGATTGAGTCACAACTTTAAATCGTGGAGGAACGAAATCTATTTTGGAAACGAATCGCTTGCCGTTATTTTAAGACTGATTTACTGCATTGTGAGTTCATCAAGCAAGATTGGCGTCAACGTTTAACGAAGTGCACTCAAACGTTTTTGCGTTTCTATCACTCATTCATAGAATTGTTGCTATTTTCTCGAATGAAAACGAAGGTATTGTAGAATGCAATAGAATTTATGCATGATCTTTAGGCATCTATGGCTTAGGCCGGGAAAGGAGTCAGCCAGGATATATCCCGCTATTGAACTATTACGATGATTGATGAACAATCCTGGTAAGCTGTCAGTATGGTCAGCCGCTGTTACCAATCCCAGGACCTTTCTAATGCGAAGCCAACGGTCTGTTACTAAGCTACAGCTCTCGGTAAAAGACATTAAAAAATTACCATTCATTAATTATATTTTCTACCATCTTAATGTGAACTGAATTTTATATGTGGCCTTTAGGTATCTAAGGCTCAGGCCAACCATTCGTATGTACTATCCAGTACCAGTAGTGTACTCCGAGTGCGCAGATTAGTAAAATCCTTATTATATACTTTTACTATCTTTTCTGCACACAACTCTTCTACGTAAATTTCAATTAAGTTAATTTTAAAGATATAATTCACTAACTGACCGGAATTTATTTTTTATATAATTTAATTTTATTATTTAGTATAATATTTAATTTATTGTATCTAAAGAGAATAAATTTTCATAAATATCTACATATTGTTCTTCAAATTGCGTGAGGTCATTTAATAATGAATTATAGTCTGAGAGAATTATCATGTACCATTAATACTTATTGGGAAATCATTGAAAAAGCTGCAGCCCCAACTTTCGTCTCTAAGGTATTGATCATCATAATTATTCCGGTATGAACTAGTGTGTTTATACGTCAATGCAGTTAAAAACATAGATAGAGAATTGAGTTCCTCTTGTTGCTGTCTACGTGGCAGTATGTCAGTCATATGTGTGATAGAGGCATTGCCAAATAAAGAGCTTGGAAAGCTGTCGTCTGTGTATGGCCACACGATTTATCAGAACTGAACATCACAGGAAGCGGATGGGAACGTTGTTGTTTTAGTGTAAATGTTGCAATGAATAGGCATTTCTGTTACTGATACACTTCCATCTAGTCATTTGACAGCTTTTACAGATGACAAAACAGATAGGACAAACATGGTGATTATGAGACCCAGAAAGACATCTGGAACAACAACGAGATCAATAGAATAGTTTGTAAGTTCTTCAAGAGATAAGGCCGTAATGGCGATCAAGCATAGAGACAAAAAAGATGCATCGCTTTGGTTAGTATATTCATTTTGAAACTTGCAATATTTTTAAAAGAAATACTAACGAAAGAGATTAATGAGTTGCGAAAGAGCTATTGCAACGTTTGAATTTTGCATTACAATTTGTCTATTTGCCATATTTGCGAAACTTATTTAATAATGGAAGCATATATATTTCAATATACATATTATTCCTTTCCCTGCATTACTTGTAAATTACATTTTAAATATCATACACAATATTACAAAGATACAGCGCTTAAAACGTTGATAGAATTATGATGAATTTCATGATTAATTAGCTTATACTATGGTGTGACACTTAACATACTTAGTTTCCATTTTTGTGGAAATTCTTCTGAAAAGTCCTTTGCTCTCTACTCAACAAATGTAAGCAAAAAATGTGAATATGAAGCATGGAAAGTTTATTATGTCTTTGTGAGAATGAGTGAACTACTATTGTCCACTTGCTTTCTCAGGTTTAGTTTCTACGATTTTCTTGCACATGTTTTTCTCACAAAATGCCATAATAAGCTATACATATATATAAAAGGAACTTTTTTGTTTGATGTAAATAATCTTTTGTTTGTAATATTTGCACCATTATTTCGGGGACACTCTATACATACATATATATATACACACACACACATATATATATGTATATATA
>JAGDQP010000699.1:109528-147455 GCA_022664845.1 Lepisma saccharinum
ATATATATATATATATATAGGGTGTTCTCGAAATAATGGTGCAAATAGTACAAACAAAAGATTATTTACATCAAAGAAAGAAGTTCCTTTGGAGAAATACAAATTTGTGCATATTTTCGCTGACATGGCCATTCAAGTTAATGGTGGCATTGTTACAAATGGCGTCATAGCTCGACACCAAATGACGTAAGTGGTGTTGGCTTAGCAAAGCATACTCTTAGTAGTACCCGATACATCTATTGAAGCAATATTTTTTTAGAAAGTGCCGCACAGACGCACATTAAATTTAAAGAGCGGAATTTTACATCCTTTAAAGCGAAAACAAGGACTGCTCTTTTGTAGAGTGGAATTTACAATCGAAAACGAGTGGATGAAAAAAAAACACCTTCGCCTTGGGTGGAAAATGTGCTCCTTTTAGGTGCAATTCCGCTCTTTTCGATGTTATTTACTTTTGAAACTTAAAAGTGCAATTTCTCATTGATTCTTCAAATATGAAAGAGCGATTTCTCATCTTTTTAGAGTACTTTATTCTTCGATTTCTCGTCTTCTCAGAGTGGTTTATTTCTTCGATTTCTATTTTTGTAGAGTGGTTTATTTATTTATATTTTAAAGCGATTTGCAATATATCATTTGTTATGGCCGCGAGTCGCCATTTGTGATTACGAATTTTATAAAAAAATCTATACTGTAAAATTTGTAGTGTTGCGTTTAGTAAAAATTGACAACAGGAAACTTGAAAACAGTTCTGTTAGAAAAATACACCAGAAGAAGTCAGAAGAAACCTGAACGTTGTTCTTAAATACCTGACGAGACAAAATAAACTATTTGGAAGGTATCGGGCTCAAATGTCTCCCAAATTTAGTTTCTTACTCTTTTTCATTCACAATTTTAAGTACATTATTTTTCTTTCTTACAACTTACTTTTACATCTTTTTACATTTTTAACATTTTATTGCGTCGTTTGTGTGCAGAAGACGAAAGCTTTATTTGAATGGATGGAAATTTACCTTAAAAAATATGTTACGTTATCATTGAAATGGACTACCATAAATCTCATCATTTTCAAACGGAAATTTCTAATATTTTCTTCGATCAAAATTTACTCTAAAAGAGTGGTCCCTCTTTTGCTCAAATCGAGCGGAATTTCGCTCTTTTGATTTAGTGTGCAGGTTTCACAGCCTGAAAATTTAATTGTCAAGGAATTAAGTGGTTTAATCGGGCAAGTAAAGAAATCCCCTCTAAGCTGTATTCGTCAATCATAAACACAACTTAAGTAGACGTATTGTGGACTACTTCGAGTGTGATTTGCTAAGCCGACACCGCTTACGACATTACTTGTCCAGATATGACGACATTTGTGACGATGCTGCCACAACATTGAGCGCCTGTAGATCCGAAATATATCATATTTCGACATTTCTTCAAAGGAACTTTTTTTTTTTTGGTTTGATACATAAAACCACTTTCCGAAGATTGAACCATTATTTTAGGAACACCCTGTATAGCGGTATAGAGAGATGTTACCTATGTACGGTATTTTGAAGCTTAATTAGTAAAAGCAATAGTACAGTGTGTACCTCTGTACACTAGTAGACACAGACAATACGCCCAATCATGCAATAAACATATATTTAATTATAATGGTAAACCAATGGAATATGAAAGATAAACCATGATAATAACATCAGTTATTATTAATATTGTACGAGGACCAAGTGCATTGTAAGTAATACTTGCTGAAATTGTTAAAATTATTGAGTGAAAAATAATTAACAATTCAACAAGATGTGTAAAAATATCCTGAATCCTTAATCAGCAGAAAAAGATACTTAACTTCAGTTTCTTTCCTTTAATGTTGGTAACTGCTGAACATTTCGATATACACAAGTAGTTCGTGAAAGAGTTGTAAAATCGTCGACAGGTCGTTCTCTGATAACAATGGATGTGGTGTTATTTCTCTAAACTTTAGTTAAAAGTTTTGTCTCTCTTTTGTCATTTTAATGATACATGTTTTGTTCCACTTTTGACTTAATGAAAATGAATGTATATTTACAAACAAAATCACTCCTATTTCCATCATATTGGGATAAAGAAATTAAACCAATTATTAGTCATAGATCGGGTGTTCATAAAGTCAGGAAATCTTAACTTCAAAACATAATTAATTGACTAATACGTGCAAATCAAATGTCTTTTCATGGCTTGAAATATATATTCGGAATAAAAGTTGTAAACAAAGAGAATTTGATTGGCTGCGGGGCGATTGCTTAAGCTAACGCTGTCATTACCATTATTGAAATTGCTATCATGATCAGCTATGTAGCAACCGAAACAACGTTACAGATCGTTGTCAGACCTGTCATTGTGTTCTGAAGTAGAAATCAACCATGTGCATCAACAAGCATCAGAGAACATCTTTAGTTGAAGCATATTTCTCTACTTGTTCTTGCAAGGAATACATCGAACAATTCTCACGGAGATATCGTGATGCACCTTCGATCAATAATTCAGGCGTGTACAAGATGATACAAGAGTTTTGACAGAAGGACAGTGAATACGACAAATTGTGCAAAATCTTAACTGAGCCTATATACTCCTCCAGCTGCTGCAGAATATTCTCCGAAAATCTCTCCCTCTGGTGTCTCAGCGAAAAACGAAAACCTTTCTGTAGGACCCATTTCTCGAAACCATAGTATCAGGTTGCGCAGCTAATTATCTGACCCGGGGTGCATCAAGAAATCTTCAAAGGAACTATTGCATGCACTATTTTGAATGAACTATTATATAATATTTCTGCTCCTTTACTGCTTGAAGATAGACCCATGTTACTTTCTTTGTCAGAGTACTATAATAACACGACTAGCCAACTAGAGCCCTAACATTAGAAGTGCACTAGCACTGGTTCCACTAGCAATATTATATTATACACGATCATAGTAAATACTCCAATAATAAGAAATGCTGGCCGCAGTGGATCAATGATAGAACACTCACTTCTGGTGCTAGGAGTACTCTGTTGGATTCCTGCTCATCCCATATGTGCTTTGTCGTGGACAAAAACCGTGTTCGTGGGTTTCTCCCGTTTCCTTCCACTTTCTTCATTCACCAATTCAGAAAATTTTGTAGTTCGCGTGATAAAGAAATATTATACTCGTAGTTTTTGTGGAAGTTACTTTGTTTAGTCAACAAAACCAGCGCTTTGGCCTACTTCAATGAAGACATTTACGTGCTAATGCACTTTTGTACCTCAAAGAGCATACATGCATACATCTAATAATGAAAAAGAGATGTCAGATAAAATAAATGCAGTATACATATTTTCAGCATGCAATAATGTTTCATCTTTCGCAAACAAGATAATAATGCTTGCATTTTTTTCTCGTGATAGAACAATATTTGTTTTAAAAAGGTAAAACAAACAATGTTGCAAGACAACATACATTGAATGTAAGGATCAATAACTTTGCTGCTGATACATGATAATTTCTTTCTGGTCCCCACATACAATGTAAACATATTTATATCCTTATTGCAAGAGATAATTATCACAAAACACTAAATGTGAATGAAGTTACCCTTGTTTGTACTGAATCAAATACACATCTATCTCCCTTTAATATGTTGCAAAATTACTTTTCGGTACTTACGTCCAGCCTTAGTCATAGTTTCATCACTGAGATATAAATGATTTTGCTTGTTACTGTTTGTTTCAGTTTGCTCAGTAAAACTAACTTCTTAGATGATATTGTCTGTTATACAAATAGTTATTAGGTCTCCTCCAGAAGAAAAGAGAAAACTGTAAGCAAAGTTATACACGTCAAGGGGAATTTTTAATTCTTCAAGATCTGAAGGGATCGCCTCCGAGGTTACCCAATATCTGGATTAATCTACTCTCGATACAATTCTTTTGTAGAAGATAAGTGAGCGTTTATATAGCTAAAACAATGTTTTCCTATTGACAAATTATCACATATCTAATTTCTCTTGTAATACTGCAATGTAAAATTTGATTCATCTTATATAATGTTTGCATGACCTAGTTTTTTTACTTTTATTTACAGGTAAAGTCTGTAAGTCACAGTATCTTTTTTAAAGCTCGAATTCATATTTCAATAAGACACGAAATGTATGTTGTATATATGTAGAAGATGAACTCAAATACTTTTCAAAGAAAAATGTCATACCTCTTTTCATCTAAGCTACTTCACTGACTAGTTGGTGGGGAAAATTACTGAAAAAACTATATTTCCATAGAAAATTATTATATTTATTTATTGTTACTGTAATAATTACCCGTAAAACTTAACTGCTTTCCTGTGTGATCTCAAATTTTCTAAACCAAGTCTGTTTATGAAGATGCGGCTATGTTCAATATCGGGACAGCTATTCACATGATCTTAATATAATTTAGTAACTCGCTAGAGTAACCTTCCCTGTGGACACGTAAAGAGTTACATTACCATTCAGCGACACATTCGCTTGTGAGGTGTGATGTACTCTGTGTAACTGTCTCATTCATAATAATCTAACTGGAGGATAAGCAACTTGTGCTTAAAACAGTAACAGTTGGCGATTAAAATGTATGTACAACTTAGAAGATAATCTGTAATTTAAGACATTCTGACGTGGGACGTACACATGAAATGTGTGCCATCAAAATTGATTTTATAGTACCTGCCACATTAGTAGAAGGAGTTTCTTTCTGAAGAACTACCAACCTTTCGTAAAACGGAAAACAAAAATGACACTAAATTCGTAAGGAATCTGCAAGACAATTTACTATGATCTCAGCCATCACATTTTCAACGATTTCGGTTGCTTGAAAGTATAGCGAAAAGTGAATGACTGTACAGCGGTTCCCAGCTATATTTCTTAGGCTCAGAAGTACACTAAACCCTCGTTTATTTAGACTTGATGGGACCGGATCCGTTCCGGACAATGAAATCCCGGATAAACCATATTTACGATTTTTTCCATGTTATATAAGTGCCTGCAAATATTAAATTATTTATTTTACAAAAAGCATATTTTTAAATAAATTGAGGGTAAATACAGTACAACACTGCACACTACAGAGAATTAATTAGACTCGCAAAGGATGTAAAGTATTTTAAAACTGACGGAAAATTACTTTATAATTTTTGGAAATCTTTACTAATAAAACGTAGTTCCATATAAACAAGGATTTATTGTACTATAAAATTAGGAAACTAACCTCCTATTCAACTGCTTTAAGTCTAATATTTGCATGTAAAATTCTCATGCTTTTTGTTCATCATAATATGAATATCTCATTCAGGGAGTTTCACTTTGAGAAGCTTTTGAAATATATGATGCCACAAGAACCATATTTCTGCAGAGACCAATACACTGTCTACAATAATTCACCTTTAATTGAGTTGCTCTGACAACTTTCAGACTAAAATGAAAAATCTCATGTGTTTCTTCGCAATTTCTTATGAATAATAAAAATTATTACTTTATGATTTTTTTTTTTAAATTAGTACTTGAAAAATACATTTCTAATAAAACCACTCACAATAAGAGCGATAACCCGTCCCTTCGTAAAACTTATATTTACTCCATCTATTCCTTGAAGAGGGCCTTTGTTCACAAAATCCTTTATTAGAATGGTTTCAGAAGCTAATGCTCAATAAACATGTTTTCCTACATGTTTGAATTAATGTTAACATAGGCAATTGTCCTAAGTATTGATTCCCACATGATGTTGAAAGAAAAATGTGCGGTTAGTAAATTCCTTAATACCTATAAAGAGCCCAAATTACCTATCTAGTCGTGGTGTTTGTCTCATTTCATGTGTTTTGTTATGACAATAATGCTATCATGGTATATGGTTAAGAGAAGAAAATCTAATTATACTCTTAATGTAATATCTATCCGAACAAAAACACCAGAGGTGCAAAAAGTGGAGCCAAGTTCTTTAGCCCTAAAAAGGTGTGAAATGGGAGACGGATGAGCCAAGTTCCTTGGTGACAGCATGTAACAGGAACAAAGGAACTTGGCGCGAGCTGGCAACAGCCTTAGGGTGGTGGGGATCCTAAAACCCACTACATCCACCGCCACCAACCCTAAGGCTGTTGCCACCTCGCGCCAAGTTTCCTTGTTCCTGTTACATGCTGTCACCAAGGAACTTGGCTCATCCGTCTCCCATTTCACACCTTTTTAGGACTAAAGAACTTGGCTCCACTTTTTGCACCTCTGGTGTTTTTGTTCGGATTTCACAGCTTTTTGTACGTGTATAATATATATACTCGCTCGCTCGGCCTCGTATAGGTCCTCGGCCCCCGTAGCTGGCTGCGCCCCCAACTTCGAGATTTTGAGTATTTTCGCCCCTTTATCGTAACCACTCTCCAGGACACTGTGCTTCCATGTTGCAGATCTTTCCCCATACCCAACACCCATGGGAATGCCATATTTATTGAAACATAGGGAAGCTTTGCCATATTTATTGTAACCTACTTGTGATGATACACCTTTATAGCAAATTTGCTTCCTGCTGGCGGCCCTAACACCCACCACCACCAACCCTAAGGCTCGAACATCATCTGGTGTTGTGCTCGGATTTCACAGCTTTTTATACGTGTATATATATATATATATATATATATATATATATATACTGGGTTCGCCTCGCTGGGTGTGCTGCCCCAGAATTCCGTGTGCACCCCAACTTCAAATTTTTAGGGCTACGCCTCCTTTATTGTAATCAGACTTTCTGGGAACAGCGCCCCATGCTGTGCAGACCTTTTCCATATCCCCTCGGAGGCTGCACCCTCATAGCGGTGGTTTGATCGATTTATTGAAACATTTTCGTGATGGTGCACCTTCATACCAAATTTCGTTTCTCTAGATTCAGTGGTTTGGAAAATGGTATTTGGGTGGCTATGTTGAATTAAAGAGAGTGATTTTTAAAAAACTACTCTTGTTAATACACCTTTATGCCAAATTTCGTATCTCTAGTTCAAATAGTCTGGAAAATGAATTATGAAGTCAGCCATTTTGGATTCAAAATTATGTCTTTGCAGATATTTTGTGATCTACTAGTGATGATATACCGTCATATATCGAAATTTCATATTCCAATTTTTAACATCTTGTTTCTTACAGAACCTCAAAATCGTTGATTACGCAATAAACTCTTGTTCCTGTACAGCATGCTGACGTTTTGTGACAGGCGGAACTCGGCTGCATGCACTGCCGTGGGTGTTGGTACTCCCCTCAATTCGCTCGCGTCGCTGCGCCAAGAATCCAACAGCAGCCCGCGCATCGAACGTGAGGAGTTTGGAGGAACTGCGCCCTTTTATCACAACCAGAAACTGCAGGGCACTGCGCCCCATGATACAGATATTCCCTCATACTCCAGAGCGCTGCGTCCGAATGGGGGAAACTTTCACATTCTGTCTGTATAACATGTTCCTGGCAATGCTAACGTTTGTGACGAGTAAAACTTGGTGGGACACGCAGGAGTATTGGAAGTTGGCGCGAAGAGCTAGGCTCATCCATATTCCATTTCACCACTTTTTAAGGTTGAAGGAGTTGACTGGACAGTTTGCACCCCTGGTGCTTTTGCTCGTACTTCGCAGCTTTTTACAGTTGTGTAATTTATATGCACGCTTAGTCTCATTGGGAAGCTGGCCCCAGAATTCCAAGATGGCCTCGCTGGGGCGCACCCCTTTATCGCAATCAGGCTCCCGCTGGGAACTGCACCCTACTAGGGGAAACGAGCCGAATTTATTCTAACCTACTCGTAGCTTCAGTCGTTATAAAGTGGGGCTTAGGCAGGCATTTTGAATAAAAGATGGACACATTTTTAACGTTTTCTTATATTTTCGTGACATACTCGTGATGATACACTGTCATACGAAATTTCATTTCTCTATCTCGAACGATGTGAAAAATGGTATTTCAGCTACCGTTTTGAATCAAAGATGGTGACTTTTTTAAAACGGTGTTATGTTTTCCTAAACTACTCTTGATAATACATCATTATGTCAAATTTCGTATCTCTGGCTCAAACAGTGTGGAAAATGGATTCATGACGTCCGCCATTTTGGATCCAAGATGGCATCGTTAGAGATATTTTGTAATATTTTCATAATCTACTAATAATGTTGAACTGTCAAACTAAATTTCGTTATTCTAGCAGTAGCCGTTTAGGCTGTGTATTCTTTAAAATTTTAGGGTTGGCGGCCATTTTGAATCCAAGATAGGGACTTTTTCAAAGTTTTAAAAAGTTTTCTTAATTTGCTAACAATGATGTAGTTTCATACCAAATTTCACTGTTCTAGCTTTAGTCGTTTAGGCTGTGTATTCTTTGAAAATTTAGGTTTGGCGGCCATTTTGAATCCAAGATGGCGACCTTTTCAAAATGTCGGAATTTTTCCTTTATCTACTTATCATCCTCTACCTTCATACCAAATTTCATGTTTCTAGCTTACTCCAAACACCCTAAACAATATGATGAGTGAGTGAATGAGTGAGTGAGTCAGTTAGCCTAAAATGTGCAATTTCAGGGGTCCACAACTAGAACAAAGTTTGAGATACGAATATGAAATTTTGCACATCTTCACACATTTACCATATCTCCTTAACGGCAAAAGCTCATATTCCTATCTTTAACATCTTTTTTCTTACGGGGCCCCCAAATCGTCGATTTTGCCATAAACTCTTGTTCCTGTATAACATGCTTCTGGCAGTGCTGACGTTTTCTGACGTGAAGAACTTGGCTCATGCACTGCCGTGCATGTTGATAAGGGAAATAAATGCTGTTTTTCCTTATTCCTGCAAAAGTTGAAAGTTCAATTTTTAATGCCTACGATTCGTTGCAGTGCATTTATCTTTTGATACATCGTGTGATTTCATACGTAAAATTTAAAGTGGAGTGTCTTGCTCGACTATTTTTATTATTTTCTTCTCTTTATACGTGGTTGATTACACCGAAAAAAAAAAATTGTTTACGAAAGTCTCTGTTTTTCCTGAATAAGTTAAGTTATATGTAAGAGGTGCAGTAGAACACCAGGGATAGGACCTGAATATCCTCGGTGATAGTCATCAGAATTATTAAAAAAAAAATACTTTGAACACAGTGAGTTTCCAACTTTATATTGAGGAAGATTACTACAGAAATGAGAGCACCAGAGTTTGTTTATAAGCACATTTGGTGCATAAAACGAAGAAAATTATCAAGGATTGACTTATTTAAAGTGTGCAGGTTCATTGTTTTATGCATGTGTATGAGTATGGGTGTGGATTTGGCGTCTATTCTGTTTCGATAACTAAAAGTCAATTAAAAACTCGGCCTACATGTAGGAGCGAAAACGTTTTTATTGCATTTCAGCTTACGTTAAATTATAAAATCATTGTTGTAATTTGACTATATATTCATATATTTACATTCTTTTTAAAACAAGTCCACTCATGTACCGAAGACTCCCTGATGTAAGGTAGCTATACATTACTTACATTACCGTCTTTTCCCGCTTCTGTGTAAATCTGATCCATCAGTGTATCAGTGAAATGTTGAATACATAATCAGGAACATTCGATGAAAAATTATCACTGTGCTTCTGCTAACAACGGCGAAGGCTGCGGTGTTTTTTAGCATCTAAGACACAGAAATATAAAAGCTGATTGGCTAATCTGACAACTGCGATACTTAACACCTACAACATTTTTTAATAGTGTCAAATAATGTTTATGGGAAGTTTTCTGCAAATACGTCGGACGTTATGGAAGCAATAATAAAAATTGAATATTACAATTTCAAAGTGATTAACAAAACAGATAACTGAGGCCCCTCATCAAGACGGCTCGTATGGCTCTCAGTTAGACTAGCACTTGGGGATGAGACCCTCACGTAGTTTTCAATTATGTCCAGAAAATGGTTTATGCTAAATTTGGTGGAGATAAATATAACGGGATGCATGAAGCTTGATTATTTGAATTTTAATAAAATGGGTTGGTAACATCACTGCACCAATCAAGACGGTTCCGGTAGCTCTGAGCTAGTCCAACGAAGCTCTTCCCATCGATACCTGAAACACCCATCTAAACTTTGTGGTATCTGAAATTTATTTCTTGGACACGGGCTGACTGAGCATAGTGACCCTATCAAGGGACTTAAAAGAACATATACTAAAAGTCTTGCAGAAGTTCAAAAGTTAGTTGCGCCGCAGCTTTAAAATTAAGATATTTGAAATATAATATATTCAGCTAAATATCATTTGGGTTCTTTTTATTTAACTTTGTTTAACTTTCGTTCTTAGTTTGATATTTTCTGTTATTATTGAATTCTTTTATTGAGCTGCTACTGTAGAAGAGGAAACAACAGTTGTAGAAAACAAAACACACAGAAGCCCCCCCACCAAAAAAAAAATATTGTGTAAAGTAGAAGAAGATAAACAAAGAGCACGCGATCGTTCGGGAGTGGCTGCGAGCGAGAAAGCAACCAAACGCAAAGGCTGAGGCTTCTTTTCTAGCGTTGTCGGCCACAGCTGGTTCAAACTGTTTTTACGCTTCCGTCCCCGCGAGGGATTTTTGGTCGATCTTATAGCTTGCATGGACAGTTGCGGTTTTGGATATGAAGGAGGATAACGAGGCTGAGTTTTGTGATGCAGCTGTCTGGACCTCACCACTACTCGGAACAGTTCTCCACTTTTGTGGTTTCATCGCCCCGTCGTTTTATGTCGAGGAGCCTGCAGGTATATTTCGTCGATTGAAACTCTAGAATCGTCTTTCTCAAAGACATATAAAAAACTACATTCAATAAAAAAAAAACAGAGAAGAAACTTTGTTTGTGTTTTATATATGTTTCATTGAATTTAACTGTCTGAGTAAAACGAAAGTATAAAATTCTTTCTACGAAACTACATTGTGTTTCGAGTATTTTAAAAACGCTGTTTTAAAACATTCACGTACGAGGGTCGTACAAATGCTGAAGAGATTTTACTATTGATTATATTGCTTCCCTCATATTTTATTGATACATACTACTATATGGCTCGAAGAGATATTACAAAATATAAAAACTAAAAAGACATTTACAGTTAAGTGAGGACATTATGAATAAGTTACGTTACGGCGATGTTTTGCTAGTGAATTGAAATATGAATTAAAATTATTTTTGGTAATTTCAAGACAGGTTCTGGGGAAAGGGAAATAAAAATTAATGTTAAGAATTGAAGATATAATTATACCTTACTTAATATTTACAGTTTACAATGACGTATTCTGTGCTTCATATAATCAATAAGTGTTATAAATGTCCATTACACCGACCTCGCGGTTTTTTAAAAAAATGAAGTTTATGCGAGGATGACATTAAATGTTGACTGGACCTTTCTGATGCAAATTAACTCCTAAAAGCTATCAATATTTTACTTTAATTCATACTTTTTGATTGGTCGTGAAAATTCATTTTATTTACCATTGTAGAAAATTTAGGCATATTTTGCGTTCCAAGTTGGATCTTTTGTATCTGAATATAAAGCAAAACTTTACCAACTAAGAAAATAACTTTCTTTTCCGTTCACATCCAAATTTTGCTCCCATAATTTGGAATCGTCTGGTATTCCCATAAACACTTGAATCTCTTTTACAGTAAGTTGTGTTCAATTATTTATCCAAAAGTCTGGATTCAAGGTCATCAGTAACTTTTATAACAGTACTTGTAATTACACTGATCTAATACAAAATTTCCCACTCAAGTCTGGTTAGCAAAGTGTTAAATCGTCAAAAGAATTAAACTTTCTTCCGTTTCTTGAGTTGTTTCGGGAAGTAAAGTTACACGTAATTGTATTCTCTTACTGTATGATCCTATATTCTTGCTGGAATAAACAGCCCGCATATTTTGGTAAGATGTTAAAGGATTGTATATAGGTAAAGCTAAAATATTGAATACCAAAGATAACATCAAAATCGGTCCAAGTGAAATTCATGGAATTCTCTAAGATTTCTTTATTGTTGAAAGTTAGTTCAATTGTGTTTAAATTAATTTGATCATTTTTTATTCTGTTCTTGGAAATCCTTGGACAATGCCTTTGGTATTTTTCCAAGTTCAAGAATTTCACTCCATCTACTTTAACTATTTTAATCCATTGAGGTTCACCATATTATCATAATTACAGCAATTGCTACTCAATCTTCCCCTATTGTTTCCTTTAAAGTATATCTCTTCACATTCATTAAGCTTCAATATAATGTGGGCAACCCAGTCTGAGTTCTCAACTTAGAAGCTTACTCAGGGTTCTTGGTGTTACGTTATTTAGTAACGGATTATTATAAAGCAAACTAACCTCATGTAAAACAACTTTACCTTCTAGATTCAGGTGGGTTATATAGCAAAATAGTAACGCCCCACTCTAGCTCGAAAATGAATACGGAACGCACACTAAAGTAAATCGAAATACCATACTTTACAATAATTAGTTTGATTTAAAAATATATTACACAGGATTAGGTGGTAGCGATCATGGTAATGGCTTCTTCTTGCTGTTAGTTTGCTTGAATTTGCTATATTTCTCATGAAAGCTTTTTTCTTGAAACACAAATGATGTATCTTATTCTTTCATTTGGAATGACACTTTATCTTTTATGGCGATTGGAAATTTTATCCTACTATGCTCTAGCGCTTTCCAAAATATAATGTTTGTCTTAAAGTTAGGTCATTTCACTTACCAAAATGTACTTGTTCTTCTTGTAGATATAAACATTCCATGGGTCAAGTAGTTACTGTGGTTCTTCCAAGTCTTCAAACGTATTTGGTGTTTAAGCAATGATTACATTACTAAACCCATTGCCCTTTACCAGATTATTATAGTTGCTGTATTTGACGAAGTTCCTTTAAAGTACGTTTTCTTGACCTTTTTCCTTTATTATTTTCTAAGCATTCTTGTTCAGACATAATATTTAGAATGAAGGAGCTGTAACTAAGCAACACATGAAACACGGCATTTCAAAATCGATTTGGGGACTTATTGTCAAATATTGTGCGGAACAATTGTTATTGTAGATGAATTGTTGGTAAGAATATGATGTACGTTGAAATGATTAAAATTATCAAGATTACAATTTTTGCTACGATTTAGTACTTTTTACTTTTGCTTATAGGATTTAAAGCGACGATTTGTTCTCAAAGTAATTCGCTTTAGTCCTCATATCCTAAACCAATGTTAACAATGTTTTATAGAATATCTCACGAAGTCTTGTTGGTCGAATTTAGATAATTCCATACATATTCTATATATCTTTGTCCTCTAAAATCATAAGATGGATTAGTATTAATCTACAGAACTGTATACATACGTGATAAATTCCGCCTCTAGAAGGAAAACCATCATTTTCTTCCTGGGGTAAATACTATTAAGATAGACGTTGCTCCTTTTACTGCGTGGGAGGTGGTTTATATGCATGCTATTTCCTCGTCACTGATCGATTTTACATCTTTATCTAGACGTGCTTTTTGGAGAAATGATGTCTTACAGCTGCAGGGAAAAGGAACCTGTGATGATAGAAGCGTGAACGAAAGTTTGTAACATTGATGGCTTAATTCATTTCGCTGTTAGTGATATTGTATGAAGACGTGTGTGTTTCTTTGGTGGTAGGGCATTTTGGCTTCTTGTAATAATTTTGATGTAAGCAATATGATGTATGCACTTTAAAGAGAGAGAGAGAGAGAGAGAAAAGGTCAGAGGAATGAATTTACGTGATTTTCACAATCCAATGTGTTATGAAGACGGAGCTTCGTTGTGTTCATAACTCCTTGTTGTAGCCCTCAGGGACTTAAAACTTTCTTGTCCTCGTGGAAGATCGTATAATCTTTCATATGCTTTGGCGAGTCTAGCGACAATGAAATTGAACGAGCTGTGATGATTGCTGCCTGGTGTGATTATTTTTCGTATCCTTTTTAAATAATAAAGTCTATATACTTCAAAGCAAAATAATGATAAATTGTAGGAAGGTCAGAGACTGTTTTGAGTGCCCTCTGAATCGTTGACAAAACTGTGTCGTTATATACGGAGGCTACTTTGAATGAAGCAGGAACGTTTACTCTAATTCAGACCCTGTGATATTGTGAGGTACGAAAACTACCATTTATTTCCAAACAACGTGGTATTAAGTGCTTGCTATATGAAATTGCTCCTACCTCTACATTTCTAAATATGTATGGGTATTCTCATTTTAAACTCACATTGTTGATACACTGCAAAAACTGTACATCTGACAAGTGGGTACAAAATGCCGGTTTTGTACCCACAATTTTTGAGAGGCAGTGGCGAACCCAGGGTTGGGTTTAGAGAGGCGGTTCTTTGCCTCCTAGTTCTTGGGAGGGAACATATTAATAAACATTTATATTTTACCATGTTTTTTTTTCTTTTAATCTGTTCCTTACCAAGAACTGTGAGGCAAAGAACCGCCCCTCTAAACCTAATCCTGAGTTCGCCACTGCCTCTTAAAATTGTAGGTACCAAATTGGAATTTTGTACCCACAAGTCAAAGGTACTAGGTAACTCACTTTAAGGCTTAACGAATTCGTTTTTACTTAATGCATACGTAGTTCAGATCCACATATTTCTATGTTATTTTAGCCTTAGTGCTAATTTCGAAAATAAAATTTCGTTATTCAAAATCATATGAACAAGCAAAAATCATCAAGAACTTACTTCAGTTTGGCAGAAATTTAATTGTTTACCTATTTATGCCTCGTAGTCAACGCGAGCCAGAACGCACTAGGCAGGACATATCCTCTTAGATGCACCAGAGACGTGAACGATGTACACTCCAGGAGTTCATTACACTGGGTACAAAAAAAAAGTGGAAAATTGAACGTCATGAAATATATATGAGCTAACGTGTACTCAAGTTAGAACAATAGTGTTAAGATTTTCCCGTGTTCATATGTATGTGTGCTCTAAAATCTAAAAAAGGCGATTTGCGATTTATAATGAATAATGATATGGAGATGAGATATGTTGGCTTCACAAGCTTTGTAAAATTTACACCGGTATCTTCAACGAGAGACATATTTTAGTGAATAGTTAATGGAATAGTGTCTAATTGATATTTATCTCACTGCACAAAGAATTCATACATCTGGCAAACTCACATCGTGTGACTTGTTCGTCAGAGGGAATAATAGTTTCATCCGCATGAGATTCGTTTTATAACAAATGTGCTGAGGGATCTGCAATGACTTCCTGCAGAAACTACTACAATGCGTGACACATTCTGTAGTAAATATCCGTAAGTACTTATTTTTGTTTCATCCTGGCGAGGAATACAAATTTACAGGCATATCCGTCACTACTGGTGTACCAGTATAACATTCCTTTTTATAGCCGCAAATTATTTAACTTTGTTTACGCCATGCTATTTGCCATAATAATCTCTGTTAACATCTGAGTGATTCAGTTCTGCGACTCATCTCAAACAAAAAGACATACAAAGAAGTTCCATACCATTACCACTTGTCAATCTTTTGGGTACGTAGTACATGACATGGGTATCTATAAACCGATTTTCTAACGCTATCTGTTAGTCTCTGAATCCCATTACGCCTTAAAATCCGACATGCTTAAGCTTTTTCCGACAAGTTTATACTCAATACTTTCTCAATCTTGGAAATTTTGTCGCATGCACGGGTTTTAGTATTGTTCGTACACTTGGTACATTATAAAACATGTACTCTTGTTTCAATTATAAAGATGAATCTTCTACAAAAAACAGCTACCTTTTGAACTATTTATACAACGAAACTGCATTCCCTTACCAACGAATTCAATGCTCATTGCCTTTGGACTATACATACAATTTATGAGCTAGTAGGTAAAAGCAGTGCTATTAAAATTATATAATGTTTCCGCGGGTGACAACGCTTTCTTTAGTCTTACTATTAAAAACCGAAAATGGTACCCCGAATGCAGACACTGAACATCCAGTTCCCATCCCTTTATTCAGGCTAATACTGCAGATGATAGTATCCCAGAATAAGAAAATAAATATATTTATACTGTATAATATATCAGTATAAAAACCCCTTTGGGGTAAATACATGAGTGATGCAAGAATTCTACTCACAAAAGAAGTGAGATCCATTTTGCGAGTTACTTTCTTTGTGTCACTATGACGGAAGTGTTTCCTTTGTAATAAAATTAGAGATTTAGTATCCTTCCGCCACAGTGACACAAAGAAAGTAACTCGCAAAATGGATATCACTTCTTTTGTGAGTAGAATTCTTACGGCACTCTTGCCTTTAACCAGAAGGTTTTTTTTATACTGATATAACTTATTTTGTAAGGCTGCCTATTTAAAAAAATAAGTAGTGAATAGTCTACATACAAAAGGCCGATTTTGGGCCGTATCTAGAAACGGTAACTCATATCAACACAATAAGCTTCGATTTGCCCCAAGTAGATGGAGCCCGCAATAGACCCCCAAAATCCCCGGTACCAACCACTTTGGGCTAAAGCAGTAAGACAAACAGAATGACGGAGGTCCTTTTCTATCATTTGGGAAAATTCTGTGATTGGGTAAAAAAGGTCATAACTTCACCAATTTTGTCGTGTGATTCACCGTTTGAAAGTACTGAAGCGTAGTACGATTCCGCAAGCTTCGGCAGCCTATATGGTCTGCGGTAAGTGCCAGATATATGAAATTCTATTTTTTAAACCATCCTAGGGGGGCCGAGGGAGGTCCTACCGATCCATTTATTTGTGTGTATTAGTATGGAAAAGAGCTTTCAAATGCAACTTCAAGATTCCAAATCGGGCTTATAGTTTGCTAGATTCGAAATTAGCTGTATATATGTGAGTGCCGCTAACAGACTCGTTGCTTAGCGTCACTCGAAGAGCTACCGTTCTTCGTGATATAACTTTGAAGTATAAGAAAGAAGAAAAAAAAATATTGGGGAAATTTGTAAACTTACACAGAAGATTGTAATTGGTGTAAAAATTAAGCTTTACTAACTCCTTATTGCGGAACAGGTACTTTTAGTCACTTACCGTTCCGTTCAACTAAGTGAATCATTGGAACAGTACCAAAATCACCCTTTGAATTTCTTTTGTGTACGTCACCAAATGCACACTAACTCCTCCCCTTTCACACACAAAAAGAAGAAGAAGCATATCCCCTAACGGATGCTGAAACCTGTCTCTAGGAGCCTCCAGCTATGATTTCTTTACGTCCCTTGCGATGCTACGTGAACGGTAAA
Organism: Lepisma saccharinum; assembly: GCA_022664845.1. NCBI lineage: Eukaryota > Metazoa > Arthropoda > Insecta > Zygentoma > Lepismatidae > Lepisma > Lepisma saccharinum. Next base: position 126,756 of record JAGDQP010000699.1, read on the forward strand.
TGATATGAGCAGCGGAGGCATAATGTGGCAACAGCTACTCCAAGAAATGTAATCAATTACAGAGGCGTCTCGGTAGAAAATTGAAGTGCGGGAGGTGAAATGCGAGGTGGGATTTTGGCTGTGGGATCGTCCAGGTTCGCTAGCTAGCTAGATGACAGTTTTAACCTACGCTTGGCAGACTGGATTACAATGCTTCATAGAATTCTACACTCCCTTTGAAACTGGACTTGACAAAAGATCTACTCGGAATGAGATGCCGTGGTAAGAAGCTTAGGATGCTATTGTTTCTGCGTTGAGCTTACTATATCATCATAATGAAGAGACACTCACTTAGTTTTACACATTGAAACTAGCTATAGAGAAACAAAACACAAAATCACAATTACCATTTCACATCTGTATTAAAATAACAATTAACTTAACACTGATAATTTTATAAATTACAAAATGTTGTTTAATTTAGTGAACGTAAATTTGTTTGACGAAACGAAACTGTCTTTAATGAATATTTTTAATACATTTGATTTGTGGATTGAGGAGACAGTTTTGGTCTGAAATGAATCCGTGACAAGTCTGATGGATGGCGTCCTTCAGGGGGTGCTGTTTCGGGGAGAGTTAGAGAAAATATAGTAACCAAGGTTTTAATCAAGATTTTAATTAGCTGATAAAACTACGAAAAGTAAGGCGAAACTCAGTCAGAATTATTAATTAGTAGTAGAACTCAATAAGAATGCCGTCCAGGTATGGGTTTGAAGTATGAAAGGTTAGCAACCAAGGGATCATTCCATGTAAATTGAATCTCTGCACAATCTCAGAAAATTTATAAATATAACAACCTTTTGGGGTATTCTCCATGAGATTACAAAGCAGATTCATTACTGATAAAGCTGTTTACTACATTTGATTTAACTTAAAGTTTTACATTCTTTTTGTTGGGCCGAGTCTATTTTGATGTTAATAAACTTTGAAGAAAATTGTTAACATGAGGACATTGGTATCACAGGTTTTTTGCAGTGTAGGGGGTTTTCGTCAATAAGTATGTTTAAAGTTTATAAACATTGATAATTAGCTATTTAAGTAATATAACATATTTTTAGATTTTCAAGTTCTAACCTGGTTAAAGTTTATTGATCAGTTATGTTCAGTTTCATCGACTTCTCGATTCAGCTATTTTGGCAGCCTCTAACCTCCTCCCGTTATCAGTTGAAAATGTATTTGTTTATTGAAGATTTATTTTCAGAAAGAGAAATTGATTTCTAAAATACTTGGTTTTTGTGGAACTAAAATATTTGACAACGATATTAATAGTGGCTTTATACCATTTTAAACAAGTATCCAGAATGACCGTTCCTTCCTGATTAGTATTGAACATTTGCAAGTCGTAGAATATATGTAATTTCGTTTGCAAATATCTATATCTCATACACAGTACAAGAGCTCATATTATTACGTTTTCCTTTACGCATAACATTTCTTCACTTGTAAGTAGATATGGATGTATACGGAATGAAAATTCCACAAAGAAACAAAACTGGGAAATATAGTACAGATATGAATGTTTTGAAAGTTTTGCTGGAAATCATCTTTTAGGATTGAAGTGTATGTACAAACAAACGTCTATGTTACATTTGGTATGTATTGCGAAAACGGCAAAGAAGTTGAACCCTGTCCGCAGTGTGAGGTGACGCGGCATGGAAGATGTAACATAGACTTTTGTTCCATAAATCCAGCAGAATGTTTAAGTGTGCTTTCACTCACGATTTAATTATATAATTTTTGGTCTATCTTAATGAAAAGATAAAATGTTGTTAAAAGGGTAGGGGGCTACACTGCTTGAGTGCTCCATGCTTTTGACTTGCGGTATCCTTATTGGCTCGTTTTGATTTTCTATATCACGGACATGATTTGACGGGGTTTGAACTTCAGATCGTTGTAAGTAGTAGGCCTGTTTAGTATTAAGTCTGTAATACTATTTGTTTCGATATTTTATTAATAAAGTTGAATTGTTGTGCTGTACAAATGTGTATTTCGTTGTGATATCAGATTCAAGGGAGCCAAATTAATTTTGGAACTTAATTAACAGGGTTTTTTTTTACTCTTCAAAATTCGTATCCAGTTTGGGCATCCATCTTGTGTGACCTGGTACGATAGTTTTTTTAAACCCTCAGTCAGGCAACTCTACACATCGTTCCTCTTCGCCACATATTGTGTACAGGTTTGTCTAGTATTAAGGAATTGTTTTTGTGTAAAATATTCCTTCTCAATTGTGAAAATTGTGAATCAACGACAGGTTATTATTTTTTTTATCTTCGTAGCCCATGCGGGTCCTACTATTACTGTAGACATATTTTTAGATTATTTATTTTATTTTGTCCCAGTGCACTGCTATTTCATTGTAGTCTCAATTCACCACCAACGTAAGTTTTGTAATAAACTTCATATTGAAAAGCATTGTTATAATTGAAGCCTATCCGCTACAACTTAGGCCATAGGCTCCTCCCTCGTAAAAGGCTTTCGTTGCTTTTTTATTCTTCATAATCGGCATCGCGATTACATAGCTTGTTTATGTGGAGATTTAAGATAGTTCAAGGTTATTATGAATTGGGTCTCGTGTCGTATGAGGAGGAATGGGTAGACGCTAACTAACTCTAAACCTTAATAGAAGGTTTAATGTTAGAATGGGAAGCGTATGTAACATAGACTTCTGTTCGATGATACTGCCTTTCCCTTCAGAAATATTTTAATCTTGAGGTCATTTGTTGCAATAAGCTCAAGCCAACTGCAAATACATATCAAGAACACATCAGATACCTTTGTTTCTGAAATAACTCTACTTACACAAAATGTCACATAGACGTTTGTTCGCGCATACGCTTTAATTATTTATCTGTTCTCTTTTCGCTTTGTAACTGTCCCCTTCATTATTATGGAATAAGTCTAGGGAATAATATTGTTATTGTTATTTTTATATGCCCATAATATAGTTGTATCTTCATGATGATGTTAAACGATATTGAAATTGAATATTTAAAAAGCGTTAATTAAATATGATATAATAATTTGTTGTTAATCACATATTCTACAAACTCCTTTTAGGTATATTCAACATTAGAAAAAAAATCAAATTAAATTATCACAAAATGTAAAATAAATATTCTATATATTCACAGTTTATGATATTCCTGAATATTGATAACTTTATTAAAATCTAATTTGGTAGAATTCATCATATTCCACGCCACAGGATTTAATATATTGTTAGCATTTTGTAAATAATATTAGGTATGCTTAAATAAATATAAACATACTATGAGTATATAATCATATTCTTTAAAAAGTATGTCGTTCCAATTTACATGTATAGGTACTAATAGTACTAATACACTTTGATTTAACTATCGCACTCGGAATCATTCATTTTTAAAGAATCGGTCTTAGTCAATTACTATTTTAACACACAACAATTTCACTTCTAAAAACTAAGCAAGAAACCTTTCACAATATAACATCTTATTTTTAATGTGTTATAGAAACGCATATCCTCAAGTTATAATCCTTTACGTATGCCGCTAGAGGATAGTCTTAAAGTGACAAAGGGGCTATAGATTATGAAATTGGTTATTTCCAAAAGGAGTGGAGAACCTTAAAGCAGCAATTTACATTTCATTTGTACCAACGATCGGCTTATCCGATTGTGATAAGTTTTAGCACAGTTATGATAATCATTATTGAGCCAAATGTTAGTAAATCTAATTAAAAATTAGATAGTCCAAAAAACTTACCTCTATGGACTATCTCACGGGACAATTAAACATGTATGTGGTTAATAGATGGCAGTCAAAGAAACATTCAAAAAATGGTCCACTAAGCTACACACATGTGAAAGCAAAGAATCTAATTTTTAATTAGTAAGTATTCTCATTATGTTTGTGACAAAAACGTTTCAGATAGCGTCGTTCTTGTGTACTTCAGCGGCAAGTTTGATTATGATGTAATGTCGCGTAGTTGTATTAGCTCTGCTTCGTGTAATGAACAAATTTTGTTGTCGATAAAATAATTGAAGTAAGATCTTTTAAGCTACTGACGATAAGGATAACAGGAAACTAAGTATTGATATATCTATTCTTAAAATGCCAGCTTGTACTAAACCGGTTTTGAATGTGAAACTATCTCTTGTCTCGGACTTATTCTTGATATATATCCCTCTTATCAATGATAAACGAGTGTAATACATCTCTATAATATTATGCATAATTAAGAATGAAACAACTCATGTTTTTTTTCAGTCGAGCACAACAAAGATACTATCTCCCATAGTATATTTCTCTCATAAGATCTCTCATATACGACTTCTTTTAATTCTGCTAACTCATTAAAAAATACAGAAACGTAAATGTTTAAAAGAAATGAAGTGAATTTGTAAAAAGTTTATAATATTATTATACAAAATGCATCTTATTACTTTCTAAACAACCTTGTATTATCTTCAGACAAAATTCAGCTGGAAAATCTCTTTCCATTTTACAATTTTAAAATCACGCAACGTACTTGCAAAACATTATATGTGACCTTTCCTTTGAGACTATAAAGAAAGTGAAAGAAGCCTAGGGTTTCCCTAAAACTGTAAAATATTTAAACACAAACTTTTACCTCGTGCTTTCTGTCACTGCTTAGTGGAATTGATAATCTTATTTGGAATATCTAAACAGAAAATATTCATTCGTGTTTTATTCATTTTTCTTTGCACGTTTACGAAAGGAAAGAAGTCTTTGTTTTTTTCGCAAATTTTACAAAACAGAACACAGTTGAACCCAATAGAATTGTTCTTTTTTCTTTTATAAAGAAAGAGGATTAGATAAGATGCAGGAAAAAGACGAAAGGGAAGAAACTTTTCATCCTCATCCTCATAATTTTCAAGGTCACTATATTCACTCTTTCAGTGTGATTCATAAATATAGGTAAGGGAATGCATAAACAATCGTCTGAAAACTGTGTTAGAAACAGTGTTAATTCTAACAAGTATAAACTTTAATATTTACATTTTAGAAATAAAGAAAAGCTAAGGTAACCAATGCAGACTGATTAGCTTCGAAAATAAGAGTTGTTTTCAGAAAATGTTTCAAAGAAGAATAACTCTCTACAAAACCTAAAAATGGCGCTTCTTTAAACATGACTTCTTTTCACAGAAATATCTTAAATAGTGAATATAACATGTACTAAGAAATGACGTTGCTAGCATGAAATCAAATCCAGGTCTCCAGATTACTGGTTCGGTGCTTTACCAATTGTGTTACCACAGGCGACACAGAAATAATTCTGTGATGCTAGAAGGTGGATGACGGGAGTTTGATTTCATACTAGGACAGGAACGATTTTAATACATATATATCGTATTCCATGAGTTCATTAAAATTTATTTTTAAAAACAAGTAATGTGCTATGTAATAACAAAATGTAAAAATGTTAATATGAGTCGTACGCGTTGTTGATCTATTTCTTACTTGCGCATCTATGTGCCTCTCAAAATAAATTGAAGATCTTTCTGCCGAGTTTAACTCTGTTCATTTTACCAAATGTCGTTACTTCCATTAAGCCAACCATGTGTACAAACAAATATATTAAAACTCTCCAATCAGTCTAAACGACTATGAACAAATTTTTAATACATTATCTCGTCGAATGATAATTTACTTTAAAGCATACTCCGTTTATAAAACTTGGGTGCCGACTTGTAACTTGGGAAATCCATTTTGTGGGCAAATTTAATTTAAATTAATAGAAGAATTGTAAATTAATTTAATGGTTCGTTTTCTCAACTCTTTTTTTATGTGACTCCTACTGTATACTAAAAAGCAGGCATTGTTGTAGATTAGATCATTCATAGGAAGGTATAAATAATACAAAGTATTGGTTGTTTACAGTGCAAAGTAAGAACTGTCAATAGTAGAGTGTAGTTGCCTGAACTGCATTATCACTTGGGAATTATGCAATGTTTTTATTTTCATCATTCATATGTTAAACAGTGTTGTCATAACTGAATACTTTCATCTTAACATTATGCCTTGCGTTTTACCGTAGGCAAAAGAGCGATTTTAATACCCTAATTTAAATATGCCAAAACACAAACTCATTCGAAAATCGAGAGATTGATTACATCAACATTTTATTAATCACGACAGAACTAAAATATCAGATCTTAAGTAAGTTTTCAGTAAACTCATGTTTTCGATATTATTATAGAAGATATCAGAACTATTGTACCTGACGTCTCGTTACATACGCTTGATGCACTGAAAAAAAAATGTTACACCTACCCAGCCTAAATTAACTGATTTTTTTTAAAAACATATTCAATTGATTTTATTTGAAATATTTAAATATATTCAACAATTATTTTTAGTACCTTATATGTTGTTATTAGGGAATGACTACCCTTAACCTTAATCCAAGATACGATCCCGATATTTGGGCGGTGTAGTTGAATATCAGCCAGTTATGAAACATTGTCATAATAGTCAGCATTGTAATATTGAACCAAACATTTCTTAACTAGGAGGCATGTTTGTTTCCGCAAAGATTTTCCTATCAATGTACTTATTTAATGTTCAATTAAATATTTTGGCCACATTTTGGTTCTATAGCAAGTGAAAGCCTAAGAATTCGAATTAAAGTCTTAGAAAATATCGTACAGTGGAGAAAGGCATCAATGTTTTTATCTCAGTCCTCCATAGGTAATGGCTTACAAGAAGTCTTTATACATTCTTACAACCGTAATACGTTAGTATAAATAGTAATAAAACTTCATACATCTAGGATGTTGCTTAAAAAAATGTTTATTTAAATTGAATTTTCACGGGGTTCGAATCCGCATACCAACTCGCCTATCCAAAGTCCGTGATGTTACTGCCTGGACTAAGGGGACCGGGTTCGTCTAATCAAAAACGTATGTTCAAGAAATTAGAGGTCGGCTTTATAGTGCAGTATATGTTTAGCATTTATCACAGTGATCTCACGCAACTCAAACTAATTATATTATTTTAATTCAAATTCTTGTCTAAGTAAATCTACTTCAAAAAGGGGATTTTGTTTTCTGCTACGTAATTCAAAATGATAGAAAATGTAGGAAGAAAGTTGAATATGACACACTCCTTTCAAAGCAAATGAATAATGCGAAAACCGAAGAAATGGGCTCTATGCTTTCCTTCAAGCAATATATCATCACAAGATAAACGAGAAAAGAATTCAGTGGTCAGTAGCAGAGTTGAGGTAAAATTATGCTGACACAAACCTTCGAACAGTTGAAGAACTTTCTCCTCTCTTTCCTTTTCCCAATCCCTCGATCTTTATTTGCTGATGTAGAAAGAGACTAAAGGGATGGAGTAGCGAAGGAGGAAGAGAACATTTTGAGGAAAAAAATATATGAGAATAACAATCTGATTTTGGAAATTACGTTAACTTATCCAATTCTTTCCCCTCATAATTCCTCATTTGAGGAATTATACTTACGTTGAAATGCAATATAAAAAGAGATGGTGTTCACAGTTAAATACAGGATGTTCGGAACATGATGGGCACAAATTGAAGAATGAATAACTCACACCAAAGCAAGAAGAAGGTGCCTTATAAAAGTTTCGAAACACGCGTTATTTCGGAGCTGCATGCACTCAAATTTTTGAGTGACTGTCACAAATGACCTCTTATCGTGTCACATAATGATACAGATAAGCAAATCGCAATCAAAGGCGTACGTTAGGGCCTATAACCTACGGCCCACGGGCCGGATGCGGCCAGCGTAACGATTTTGACTGGCCTCGGAACAAAGGTATAACACAACTACAGTATATTCTACATTGGATCTAAAAAAAAGTTTAAAATGAAAGAAGTAATTTGGCCCTTGAATATTATACTCACTATTTTCTATTAATTTTTTTTGCTACTAATACGACATGCAAAAATTACTATATTACCTTTGGATTGATCCTTTATAATCCATCCTTAGGACCCTTCCTACTTAACTAATTTGGCGTCTATTTGAGCAAAGTGTATGAATAATGAAGCGCCGTATAGGCGAGTTTCTTAACATAGGAATTTCATTGTTAATCAGTTAATATTGCGACATAGGCAAGCATATAAATCCCCTCTAATTTGCAATATTTTGTTATCATATACAAAATAAAAAAAAAGAGAGGAAACGATCGAACAAAGTGACAAGAGAACCGAATTTGTAAAATGTATTCTGTATGCACCTCCAAATTTAGCCAGAGCTCTTTTATCCGGCAAGGTCAGGATCGCGGCCATTCTGGATAACCGATTTTGTCGGATAATCGAACGTCTATAGTTTTACTGACCACTGACGATCACGACAAACAGTAAGCGAACGGAAACACGGTTACAAGGGTCGTAAACATCACTGTTTAACTGCATACGACATAGACGAACACCAGATGACAAAGAAAATGGCAGTTACAGCCCAGCGCAGTGGCGCAACGTTGCAGAGATGATCAGTGAGCGCCCGAATACAAACGGAAAAAGCCAAAAGAGATTGGCTTGACCGATGCCGGATCAAAGAGCGTGCCAGTTTATAGAATGCCGGATACAAGAGCGTCTACTGTAGTTGCCTTTGGAGTCTTTTCATCAGCCCAGACGAATTGCACATTCTATTGCTTTTCTCTTACCGTATGGTTTTTTGCTCCTACCAATACTAACGTGCACTTTCTTAGTAACGCAGCGAATGTTATTTCTCTTACAACTATCTTCAGTATATGTTTCACCAAAGTTCACTTCCTGTATCGTGCAAGATAGCTCCATATTGGCCATATAAGTATGAGGGCCTATAGATCATTTTTGTTCTTACATAACTACGTCTTTCCTGCCTCCCTTATATATATAAGCTGCTTGCATTTTATTTCGTATATTAATTAGGTCTACCCTAGTTTCATGCTTATTTCCTCCTCTCTAACAAATCTCAGTAATCTCGTTCGTTCTGTAAAATCGACTTAAAACAATACGCACTAAAACTCAATATATTCTGATCTGTTTAAACTATTTGACTTTCTTTTTCACATACATTTCTGTACCAACTATTAAACATGTGTAATATTCAAGATTCATTCATTACTTTATTTTAAAAATAATTATCTTCTCAGCAATATTTTTCTATCTGGTATGTCAACTGTTCTTCCTTGGGTAAGTTTCGGAGTAGCCCAGGGCAATGCGATCTTAAGTAATGGTCTTTACACCTAGCTGACCTCCAAATCAGAAGTAATATTATTATTTGATGATGATTTCTCCTTGTGTAGAAAAAGCGACATTCTCAAGAAGTCTTGAGAAATACAACCCACTTACGATATCTTTAAAAATGAATCAAGGATCCTTTGTATAAACAATACCTTACCTCGAAGGTAAACTGCATTATGTCACTTTCTTGTCAATCACGACCTTACTACAAGTTTTGTGCATTTGAGCATGGATACAATTATGTCATTGTTTGTTTCGTAACAAAATTTAGCAATTAATAACAAAACACTAGATCGGAAAAAAATATGAGAGCATGCGCAAATCAACAAATTTAAGAACTGAGCTCGAGTTTTCCAAAAACCGTGAAATAGTGTAGTTTACCTCCAAGGTTCATAGGGATAAAAACAGACATTCCAAAAAACAGAAATATGTTGGAGTAATATTTCACTAGAAACTTATCTGTTCCGACTACATAACTCTTATTACTAAACACTTTATGGGACTTTCTCTACAACTTACGAAAACATACAACCATCCTGCACAAAGATTTTTATTTCCTCAAAATTAGAGTAATGCTCCCGCATTTGAGTGTTGGTTCTCTCACAAATCTCACTATAGGCTAAATTATGCTCTGAACTTCTTCCCAGCTATTACATATTTCAGAGTGTTTACCACACGTAAGATGAGTAAATAACATACTCGTAATAATATCCAGTCACGATAAACACAAAGCAACGCTGCCAATCTTAATGTCTCAACTATACAACTTACCAAATGGTAATTTCAGAAGAGAGTTTATCTTACCAGATGTTTCGTTTCACATCTTTATTTGGGGCAAAAAAATAGTAATCTATTCCAAATTGACTAGAGCAAACAGTCTATCCTCTAGATTTTGTTGCTACTTAACACATATTATGATGTAGTGACTCTCGTCACAGAAATCTTTAGCAGGAGATATGTGATTAATTTTCCTATAAGTAGACCTTTGCTACTTCACATCAAACTAAAACTCTATTATCTCTGTAAGTAATTATTTCTAGTTTTTGTTGTAAATAGTTGTTGTTTTTCTTTTTGTTTGAAATCCTCAATTTAATAAATCATTGTAAAATTGCTTTCTACCTGCATACCTGATTTTGCTTCATAAATAAAGTAAAATAAATACTTATAAGTGGGAAAGGAACGTACAGTAATAATTATAAAAGGTGTTTCTTATAAGTCACAATACGATATTCCTTTCACAATTGTCGTATCTTACTCTTTTAGGATATATCTAGAAGAAAACAAAGTTTCTGTACTTATTTCGTCTCAGAGTGTAAGAGTTCAGAGTTCTAACAAAACGTCACTCACAGCTAAGAACACGTAGTTCCTTTTTATCTTTTGATTGAATTTCATTAATTTCGTTAGGAAAAGGGTTGTTTCCTCTACACTTAATGAGAATTAACTTCAAGCACTTTTATGCTGACTGTGTAAAATTTTACTGTTGATTTTCTCTCGTCCTTTTCAACTAAAGGAAATAGTTAATGGATTTTCCTTTCGCTTTCCCAAGGAGAAAATTGTGTCTCCAAAATCCAAAAAGAAAGGAACGGAAATTAAAGTGCTGCCTGAAGAACACCAAGCGACGAATAAGACAAAGACAGGCACACTAACAAAGGGATTTTCTCTCTTACACACCAGCCATGTGTGTAGAAGCATTTAACGTTTTGTTGAGGTGCAAATATTTTCAAAATGTGTGTGTCTCTTTGTGTAGACATGTAGAAAAGGACAGTGAATATAAGAAGCGTGAGTGGAACTACTTGCAAAGAGAGTTTTTTTTTGTGAATTTATTCATTAATATTACATGAAATTACAAAGTTTCAGCACTTTGCTCTTTCGACTACAAACATTGTTAAATTAGTAAAGATTTAAAGGGGTTTATGTAATAATGACTTAGGCTTTTTTGGTTAAGAACATAAGACTAATATTCGAATGGTACCATCAGACTAAGTCTTGTCATAATTCCTTTCCGCATCCCAGCCTGAGTTAATGCTTGCAGCATGAGCGGCACTAATTGAAAACAAAAGCTAAAACAAATATATTCGAAAAGATATATAATTTGATTAGTAACAAGGAAACTATAATTTTTAATTTACAATTCGATTAAGACAAGTACCTGAACAACTGCAGCAACACAGTTGAAAAGAAAAAAAAATGATTGGAAACTTCTTCTTTTACTATTAGACAAAGCGAGAACAATGCATATCGGTTATTCTTAAACTGTTTCGAGCTAATCTCAAAATAATTTTCATTTCTTGTGGGTTTGAAGTGAGAAAATCATCAGTCATATACGTATATTCTGGTACAGAAATGCCATTGTTTTCTTCTTATTGTCCAGAGAAACTTTATGCGATAAAAGACTTAGTGTAAAAGTTGGACGCACCAGAATAGTAATATGAAATCTAGCGCTTGTGCAAAACCGGATAAGTCCAAAGTTTCCAAACATTTTGTTTTCACGTTCCTTAAATAAGTACGAAATTCTATACTTTAATGTGTAATAGGCGAAGTACTTTTAAAAAATGTTAGAGCGGTGTGCATTTCCAGACAATAGGGAAGTACTGTGTATTTCCAACTTTCAAAAAAAGTTTTCTCAGAACTAAGGTTTATTGACTTAACACCAGCTTTTGCACAAGCAACCGAGAAAAGAAAAAAATATTACGATTTCCCAAGATTCCTGATGTAAAATAAAACAGTTGTTCTAAAAAGTATCTTGTTTATTTTCTTATACAAAGATGTTTTAATATAAGAATATTTTCAAAATTGCTAGTTAGTTAATGAAAAACTAAAAAAAACAAAAAAAAAACACAATTAAGTAGTTTCGGTTACAAATGAACCAATCAATCCAGAAAATCACTAGTTTATCAACCTGTTTCGGTGAAAAACGATACGTTGATACTCTTCAAGTAACGTCTGGGTAACATAACAATAACATTTATTTTATTTTCGTATTTCAACTTGTCACATAAACAAAGTAACATGTTTTTATATCGTTTAAAAAAAACAACTAATGACACATTAAAGCCCTTTTAGCATGTACCGATTTAAATAATATTAATATCACATAGTTTTAACATCAGCCTATTCTAATAAAGGAAAACTATTATCAAGTAGTTCCAACCCTAGAATTACGCCTAGCTACCTCCCTATATTTGGATCTGTATAGAAGTCACGTTCAGACATTGTAAAATGGTTTACTTTTTAACACGTAAACCCATGATTCTCCTTTCAACAATTATCCTCAACTTTCTTATACCAGTAGCTACTTTATTTTTTCTATCAATTCACTAAGATAGATAGATTATAATGCTTTTGTCTGTTTGACTTCCTGAAATACACATTATTAGATAATCTTGCACTGTTGTTAGACCTAAATATCTGCTTTTGTAAAACTCTTCAATCAATATCAGGACTTTCTCACAACGTGCTTCAGGTTTTTTTCCCTCTCTTCTCTTGTGGTAACTGAAGGATGCTTTTGTTAACCGAATAGCCTGCTATGCAATGTGAAACATCAGACCAAAAGTCCCGATAATGCGAAAACGTTTTCCACGTTGAGGTCACACTGTGAGATAGGAAGTTTCTTGGTTTGGTGGACCGGTAACGGTGGCGCTAACTGCGGCGGATGCTCCGACTACATCAATCATGGCCCGTCAATCGTTCGGAAAAGCCAGTAGAAAAAAATAGCAAAATGAGAAAAAAAGGGGGAAATCCTTCGAGACTAGCGGTTTTCGGATACATTATCTGATGAGTACAACGTCCATTAGAGGTTGATGGTGAGTGTATATGTATGTACGTATATGTGTGTGTGTGTGTGTGTGTGTCAGTGAGAGATCGAGACACACACACACACACAGAAGGAGAGTGAGAGAGAGCAGAAAGAGAGAGAGGAAAGAAGATAGAACGGGGAAATTAGATAGGTAATGTGTATGAAAGTTTGCAAATGTGAGTTCATATTTGTGTGCATTTTCTACAAACACATGTAGATAAGAGTCTGTATTTGCTTGTTGGCGTGTGTGCAGGTGTGTACGTATGTGAATGTCAGTGTGTGGGACAATGTTTTACGTCAGCAAAGGATAACATTTTTTGCAGAAACTCGTGTGTAATTTAAGCCTTCCTGTGCTAATTCAACTTTTACCAAACCCCCAAGTCAAGTCAGATTGAAAAATAATAGAGTGTGTCTCTATATTAGTATTGCTTTATTTGTCTTCAAAAATCTTCACTGTTCAGAAACAAGGGATTTTAAAATTCCTTTTGCACTATGCATAAGATTGTATTACATTTTAAAAGTGGTACATGTGAATAACGTTGTCCGCATACAATCGTTTTAATACTTTGGATTAATCTCAGCAGTAGACCACTTTGGCTGAGGTTTTTCTAAAGTTTTTGAGTTGTCACACCAGGTTAATGACGGATAGTACTTTCAAACTAGTTCCTAAAGACTTCCTTCCTACCCTTCCCTATCCTGGCTTAAACCACACTTGGCTAAATGCTATAAATAAAATGTCAAATGATTCAAAGCCCTCTTTACCTTACAGAACGCACACACATTATATGTAGAAGACAAAATTATAAGCCATCGAGGGAAACAAATGATTCGTTTCGGCTCTACAGACTGCAGAAAGCGTGGGAAAATTAACATTAGATCTTGATATCCCCCAAACATTAAAAGTAGAAGCTGCATTGTAGCTTCAAAGACTTCAAACGTGCTATATCCAAAAATGCATACTCGAAAATTTGCCAATGAATGTGCAATTGTAAAGGTGGATGAATAAGACAATGTTCCGTATGCGTGCAGATGATAAACATATTTACTGGCAACTAACTGGGCAATGACCGTTTCTTCACTTAAAAAAATATAGGCTAGTAAACCTTCCTTTTAAAAATAGTTTCACAAAGGAAATTTGTTTGAGATCGACTTACCGCAAATGAATTATTGTTACGTGCTGGAAGGTAGTCTCGTTCATGCTTATTCCGATCCAACTTTACTTCAGGGATTTTTTTGGGAATCTCTTTTACTTCCTTTGGGAAATACTTTGCACCAATTGCACAGTTTTTGATACGTATTTTTGGATAAAGCAGATTTTAAATCTTTGAAGCCGCCTTTACTGTTAGTAGTATTGGAAATATCAAGCTCTAATGTTCATTTTTCCACGCTTTCGGTAGCCTATAACGCAGAAACAAAGCATTTGTTTGAATTTGAATTTAAGTTTTAAAGCCTTTATGCAACTTTGGATCACGCCACAAAGCATGTGTGCACTATCTATGATCTATAATTTATCTTTTTCATTTTTGTATCAGGAATATCGTAAAGTGATTTTGTCGTTGTTTTGCAACATGAAAGATTGGAAAACAATCCAACTATTTTTTTAGAGTGAATGTAACATAGCATTCTGTTCCCAAAGGCAAATTTCCTAACTTTCGTGGTTCTTTAAGAAATAATATCAAGCCATCATTTATTACAGTAATAACAATAACAAATACTCGTATATTTGTTATTTAGATTTCTCGTCGTTTAAATGTTGTGAATGCTTAAACGGATGGAATTCCGATCTCTAACATACTGATCTTTGATATACCTTTTTATTATGTCGAATAATTAGAGTTCATAAAAAAATATGTAAAGAAGGTGGAAACTGTGATTACGTAGGTAATATCGTACAGGATCCAAGAATTACCTTTATAATTTTAATATCGAATAACTTAACATGTAAGTTAGTGCTGCAGAAACTTTTTTTTTTTTTTTTTTTTGCAGGTGAATCTTTAGCAAGGGACCGGACCATCTTGACGCTGAAGAAAAGGGCGCAATATGTATCGTAGCTCACAGAGACTAAATTAGACACTGTGCAAATTTTGGGGTACGTGTGGCGGTCACACCCTTCTACCAGACCAAGAATTCGTGCGTGGCATAGCGTATTCATGGAAACTGGTAGTGCTCTTCATCAGAAAGAAAGAGCTTGATTTAGCATTCCATTTAACTCGCACTTTTAACAACATAATTCATATCATGTTTGAAACAAATCTACGAATGCTAAATCGAATAAAAATCGTTCTAATATTTGTTTATAATCACAAGGTTTTTACAACAAAAGTATCGCTTAAAATATACTAAATGATATATGGCTGTTTGATTTTGTAAGAAAGTGTATAATTAAGCCGATAAAGCTGTTTCTAAATGTAACAGAAGGACTAACACATTTTCTGACGTCAGAAACTCAAAATTACTTCGTTTCTAAGTATACCAATTGAGGACATTGCCGGAAGACGGGCATATAGGTCTATATGCCCCTTTTCCGACAATTGCTTTAAAGGATCCGCCATGTTATTTTATACATGTCCTGCAAATTCGATGTCAATATATTTATTCTTTAGCTTGGTAGAAAGAAATATGTAGAAAAGGTTACGCAAGTGAAAACTGTCGTCTTGCTTTCGGACCCTGCTGGTGGACAAAACCTCAGATCGACAATGATAAATTTTTGTTCATGGTTCAGCAATGTGTTTTATGTAGAACTTATTCACATGCTTTCTGTCAAAGGCCAATCATTTACACAGTGCGACAGAAATATTTGTCTAGTCAGACCACACATAAAAATAAGAGAATTAGCCCGTCATCGAAAAAAAAAATATTCTTTTCGATTCAAAGTGAATGGTAAAAATTAGTGCCATAGTTTTCGGGAGGCCACCTTGAATCTAAGATCTTGACTTTTCAAAATGTTGCAATATTTTCGTACACTACACTTGATAATACACCGTTATGCGAAATTTCGTATCTCTAGCTCAAACGGGGTTGAAAATGTTTGTGGCCATTTTGAATCCAAGATGGTGACTTTTTCAAAATGTAATATTTTTCTAAACTACTTTTTAATACACTCTCATTTTGGAGCCCACCATTTTGGATCCAAGATGGCGTCTTTGGAGACATTTTGTATTATTTTCGTAGCTTCATGGTGATTATATACTGTCATACCAAATTTCGTTTTTCTATGTCCAGCCATTTAGACTGTGTAATTTATGAAAAAATCATTTTGGCGGCCATTTTGGATCCAAGAGATTTGGCGACTTTTTCAAAATTTTGTAATATTTTCTTAATCTACTGGTGATGATGTACCTTCATACCAAATTTCGTTTTTCTAGCTCCAGCCGTTTAGGCTGTGGCACCATGAAATCTTTGATTGCCGGAAAAACGGCACATAACATTCATTCACAATTTTCACTATTTTTTCAAGCAAACTTTGAATTCAATCATTTTAGTTAAGAGTTTTCGAATCTGATTCTATGCGCCTTATACTGATGTCAACGACATAAATATTCTTTCACAAACTTCTTGGTAATATTCAACGTAAATCTTCACCAGCTGTTTACCTAAAATGCGTTTTTGCGATATGTGCCCTTCTTCCGGCAATGTCCTCAATTTATTTCACACGTAGCAAAAAAAAAAAAAAAAAACGAATAAGTGCCTGCAATGGTATGAAACCCAGATATCATTGGTACGACGCGGGCCAGTATGTACGGCAGGATAGAAACAGCAAGATTTGCTAATTTTAATCTGGTAATAACCATATTCCCTTAAAAAGCTATTTTACTAGTTTTTAATCAGGTTGAAATATAACTAACTAACTAACTCTATGGCTTATGGAACTCGCAAGTACATCGCCGCAGTAGCAAACGTTCGCCATTGAATTCTATCCTGTGCAATATCAAGCCAGTTTTCATCACAAACACCTACTTCTCGAAGATCTCTTCTAATATTGTCCTCCCAACGACGTATCGGTCGTCCCAATGGTCTCTTTCCATCCGGTCTTCCAACCAGGATATAATATAACCTTTGTTTTTCCCCCATCCGAACTACATGGCCTGTCCATCTTAGTCGTCGCGATTTCATTATTTTTACAACATCTGGTGAATTGTACAGTCCGTGGAGTTCTTCATTATGCAGTCTCCACCATTCTACAGTCATCTCGTCCCATTTCGGCCCGTATATGTTTCTCAAAACCTTATTTCCAAACACAGGTAACTTATGCTCATCTGGTAGGGTCGTGCTCCACCTTTCGCAACCGTAAAGTATTACCGGCAGAATAACCGTTCTGTATATTTTCAATTTAAATTTTCTTGATATTAATTGCGAGGTTAGAATTTTCTGGACTGAATAGAAACATGCGTTCCCCGATACTAAGAGACTTTTATTTTTTTCCGTGATCTCATTTTTGCTTGTTACTTATGCTCTCAAGTATTTAAATTTGTTTACTTTCTCTATGACCTCATAGCTAATTTTTATGGTTTTATTTCCTTTTTTCCTGTGTTTCAGCTAGTTATCATTTATTTTGTTTTATCTATGTTTACCTGGAGACCTACGTTTCTACTAAGACATCGGTGTTGCTTTGTATTGTATCTATATCATCCCCTATTAAATCTACATAATCCGCGTATACGAACAATTGATTCAAACCGTTCAATGATAGTCCTTTTTTGCCCCCTTTAATTTTTAAAATCGCACGTTCTAACGCAAAGTTAAAAAGTAGTAGTGACAAGGCATCACCTTTATCAAACCGTTGCGAATCTTGAAACTATCTGACATATTATTACCTATCCGTACTCTGCTTATGAGGTCGCTGAGACACATCTTCACTAGTTGAACCGACTTTTTCGGAATTCCAAATCGTATCAGGATACGGTATAACTTTTCCTTTTGATAGAATCACATGCTTTCTTAAAACCAATGAATTGTAAACCGTTCCATTGCATTCCCATTTCTTCTTCAAAATTTGTCTCAAGGCGAAAATCAGGACGAACGTGGATCTATTCCTTCTAAATTCACATTGGTGATCTGCAATTATTTCATCTACGTATACACTTAGGAGTGTTAAAAGAATATTACTTAATATCTTATAGCAGGTTGGAAGTAACAAGATTCCGCGGTAATTATTATACTCCGATTTCCCCCTTTTTTGTAAATCGGAACTATTATTGAGGTTTTCCATTCCTTTCAGGTGCTCATCTTTTCTCCATATAGCACTTATCAATTTATGTAATTCCTTGATTAGTGCCGTTCCTCCTCCTTTAATTCATTCAGCGGGAATATTCTCTATTTCTGGCGATTTGAAATTTTTTAGTTTCACTACCGACATTTCGATCTCGACCTTGCTATATTCGGGAATCCACGGTTCTGCGGTATGGATATCAAATTCCTCTTTTTGTTCCCGTTGTGTACATTAAGAAATTTGTCGAAATAACTTTTCCACACATCGACAATTTTACTTGGATCCGCCTGAAGATCTCCACATTCATTTGTATTCATTCCTAACCACGGCTGGTAGCTTTTTCTTAACGAGTTTACTCCTTTGTATAGATCTCGTTATTGTCTTCCAGTTTTCCTCTATCTCCTGAATCTTCTGCATCAGACATCACCACGTGTATTTGAAAGATACAAGTAAATTAAAATGTGTGTGTATGTAAACACATGTCATCAGGAAAGCAAAAATTGAACTTTGAAATTTACAAATATATGTGTGTGTATATAAAGTACAGATAAAAGGTATTTCACGTGACGCTGTGACGTCACTAAATCAGAGGTATATACTTAGGGCCAGGACGATTTGAAATCAGTTCCTCCTGGTCTGCGGGCAAGTTAACATCAAGCTCTCTGCTTGGTGTTCTCTTCTTTGGACAGATAGTCCACTAATAAATTCTTATTATCTAAAACTTCTTTGAATATTCTTTACCAGGCTTATGTTTATGACATGGTTTTATCGCAGTACGGTATATTCATCTTTATTACTAATTCTCTTTTGAAACCTTGTTCACCAACTGCAGAATGGCTTCAGACAGGCGAGCTTTTACCCATTAACGTTATCCTTTTGGTTGCACGCCTTCAAACAGGCGGGCAATTATTACTACTGGTGGTCAGTGGTTTACAACTTTTCACCAGTTGCGGTACGCCTTCAGGAAGGCAGACCAAGGTTATTAACCCATCTTAAGACAACTAAACGCCTTTAACCATGCGGTAGTAGTTTCCTTGCTTCTTCACGCCTTCAGAACAGGCGTGAAAGGGTACTTGTCCATCCTTGATGTACTGCACACCTTCATTTAGGCGGGCGTATACTACTTTGCCATTGCCAGAATCTCGAGTGTCTTCAGACAGGCATAAGGGATCCTTGAACATATTTTTTCAAATGTATCATCATTGAATGGCACCAAAATTGGCATATGTGTTCATTAGGTACTGCGACAGGTCAAAGAATCACTCCTGGCTGCAGAGGAAATAGTTGCTATTGTTGCCAATCCACCATTGAGTTTCAAGTTGTTTCCATATCGTTGTACTTATCCCACACAAACTTAGCAGTTTGGTAGTGGGATAGGTCATGCAGTTACTCGGTGCACTGAAGATGTCAGTGTCATCAACTAATATTTAGAGCTGTTAAGAGTTGTCAACATTTTTGGTTCACCCGCAGCAACGGGAGGTTATATCAGCTAGTTACGTATAAAGTCACTATTAATATTATCAATGTACAATATGAGTAACAATTGCCCAAGTATACTGCCCTGAGTTACTCCATATGCAAAATATTTGGGTAAGAGATTACACATATGATATAACAACTTTCTGGAACATTTTTATAGATAATTGGAGATAAAATTTTCCATGAGTATTATACCTATTCAACAGTTTTTTTTGACAGATGAGCATGGAAGATAGAATCAAAGGTATTTCGTTAGTTCACAATATATTGGACATAGCTGTGTTATTTTAGATGGATGGACGATATGTGTAAAAAGGTACTGAGATAAGTGAGATATGAAATAATAGCTATGAACGAGTGTTAATAAAATTTAATATAAGAAAAGATGAAGCTGAAGAGTCTGTACTTTATTATTTTCTCATAGATAATTTACAAGCATGGTAGAGAAAATATAGATCTGGTAAAGAAGATGTAGTCTTTTGTACCGGATCTGTATAGATAATTACGTGCGTCATTTTCTAGAATACTGAATAGCTACCTTCTGCAAAGCATCTAGCGAAATTGGAATTGAATTGAGACATGGAACAGAAATAACGGAAGCTGTGTTTCCCAAAACGTGCATGATGGGACCTGTTTTCCTTACTGTCAAAACCTAAAGATCCATAGAGAAAGAGGAGAGCAGGAGAGTACGAACTTCCTGCAGTGTAGAAGTGAGAAAGTAGGCCAGAATGAATTGGAAGGAAATATGACGGAGTATAATATATAGCTGACGCTACAATTCACATACGATTTTACAAGGTATAACCACATGTGCTGGGGTGCTACACGGGATACTTATTTTAGTTTTTCGAGTAGGTAATACTCTTTGACAGGGAAGGAACAGTTTACGTAAAGATCTCCACTGATCTTTTAATAAGTTACTTCTTTCAGCACAACCCATGGACTATTCAACAAAATCCACAAAAATATTAACTGGGGG